>JAODLM010000358.1:0-139561 GCA_036937905.1 Salvia rosmarinus
AATACTGCGGGGCATTTGTAAGTCCAAGGGTCACGATGAATTGTGACCATACCTTATGCGGAAAGCCGTTTAGGTACTCCCCGTGCAATGTCTACTCAATTGGTGATATCGACTTTAGATCTATCTTTGAAAAGACTCGCTCCTTTAAGTTGATCAAACGGATCGTCGATTCGAGCAAGGTACTTATTCTTAAAGTTATCTTGTTTAACTCTCGATAGTCTATACGTCCTGATTACCATCCCTTTTCACGAAAGGACGGTGCTCATGGAACCTGCTGGTCAATAAATCCTAGCTCCAAGAGTTCTTGCGTTGGATCTTTAATTCATCAAGCTCCTTTGGTGCCATCCGGTATGGAGCTTTTGACAGGCGAGAACCTGGTTCGAGGTCGATCGTGAACTCGATCGTGGGTTTGGCGGTAATCCAGGTTGATGCGGAAACACATCGGGATACTCCTACGATCGGGGCGTCTTCTATCCTCCTCATTCGATCTTCTTCTTGGAGGTAGGCAGGTAGGCATGGTTCTTGGTCTTGTTCGGCAGCGTCCTTGCTGTAGTGCGGATATAATTGGAACTCTCTCCCATGTTGATCCGTGAAAGTCGGTAGATTTCTCTCAGGTGTTGGAAGGAAATTTTCTTTCATTACACAAGATGGTCGCTATGTTCGGTTAACCAATCTTCCTAGGATTATGTCCACATCCGTCATGGGTATGCGTGAAGGTTCTCGTCATGACCTTAAGTGAGCTGGTCAGCTCTGGGTTCGAGCATATGTGGGTTACCGTTCTTATGCCTCCTCTTGGAAGAAATTCTCATGATTTGTTATGTATTGGGATCTAATCATAAGTTCTCTCGCATGCTTGAAAATAAAAGAGTGCGGCACGTGTCAAGCAGTGGATAACGGTAATTGGAGGTATTCCAACCGCAGTTTCCTTGGTTCCTTGTCTTGAGAACTCTCTTCTGGTTGAGGCGGTGGCCTTTGAGTTGTTGTTGCTCAGTTGCGGCTGTTGGGGCCGATCTTCTCTGCGGTTGTCGCCATTGTTTCGTCGTTGCGCCGTGGTTGATATAGTCGTTGATTCGGTGATAGATCTTGAGCAGGAACATTGTTGGATCGTTGAGCTTGGATAGCCGGACGGTTGGACTTGGTTGGGCACATTCGACGGCCATTTCCTCTGGCGTGTCCTAGGGCGTCCTAAGTAGTGGCCCTGGCCACACTTGAAGCATCCGTCATTCGTGAATCGCATTCCCCTTATGACTCCATGGCAGCGGGCACTGGGAGCTTCACGATTTTGGTTTCCATGATCGGGTACCATGGGCGTCCATTCCCTGCCCGTGCCGGATAGCGTTATTTCCTGCCATGGTCTCCTGTCGGCTGGCGTGTTGGATCCTTGCCCGTGGGGTCCTTCCCTTCCTCTTCCGTGATCTCCTTGGTGAGTCGGGATGCATGTGACGACTTCATCTTGAGCGATGCGCCTCGATGTCCAATGCCCGAGAGGCCTCACGGTAAGTCGGATCTCCGTGACCAGCCAATGACACTCGATCTCATGGCGAGTCCAGAAATTTCTCCGTCCTCTTCTCGCCGGTGTCGACCGGTGAGGTGCATCGTGACATTTCCACGAGCAGCAGTCGTGTCGGTGACGGTGGTCTTCCTGGCGCAAGTTGTAAAACTCGTCTCTTTTTCTTCTGTAATTCTTAGGAATGTACTTACCTACCTCCTTGAATTCCTCCGGAGAAACCTTCCAGTTCTTCCTTCGGTTTTTCTTTGCCTCCCACCAAAAGTCGGTGGCCGATTATGGAAGCGCGCGACAAGCGTTCTGTGATGTGCGGTGGAGAAATTGAAGATCCGCTCAGCGCGAATCCATAGTTCACGTCACGGGATTCCAGTCCGTTGAAGGTGGGTGGGTTTTGCACGAGCAGTTCCTCGATCCGCCTCGCCGTGGTGGTGGTGGTGGTGGTGGTGGTGTGGCCTCTCTTTCGGGGTTATCGCGGTTCCTCGCTCGGCATCCTATCCTTCATAAACACAGAAATTAGATCTCGTCTTCCGTCCATCGGGGTTAAAGCATCTATATAAATATATCAATGGGTATTTATATACGTAGCAAAAATTTTAAAACAACGTCGAAACCACATAACACCATATTAAAACAAAAGGCTCGAAGAGCTATCATCATGTCATATCAATTGCCTCTGAGGACTTTCATCGATTTTAAACTTTACAAAATACCGGTGCAGTATGATGCCCAAAACAAATCGGCATCACTGTGTACCTCAATCATGTCTTAAAAATCGACACGCTGGTGATCATCAAAATAGGGTTCATGTCGACGACTCGTCGTCTCGCATGCATCAAAGATATCTGAGTATATAGACAAAAGATAATCTAGTCTAAGAACTAGATCTATAGTGCAGGGTGTAGATCGGGCTCCATGCATCAGTCGGGCTGAAGCATGGGGCCTCCTCCCTCCATCTCGTCATCAGTGATATATCGCCTCGGGGTCTTAGCCCTGGGGTCCTCCTGGATCCTCTCGGAGCTTTCGGGGTCCTCTTGGATCTTCTTGGGTCCTCCTCCGGATCTTCCGGGTCTTCTCTTGACGCCAGCGCGGGGACAGGGCTCCTAGATCCTAATGACCTAGCGTCTTCCATAGCCGCTAGGTCTCGGCGAATCTCGGCCATGACCTCCTCAGCGGTGGGTGGGTGGCGGTGGTGGGCTGGTGGAGCGGGTGGGGGTGGATATGGGCATGGCATGACCGGTGGTGATGGTCGGGCGGAGCAATCTGGGGATGGAATCCTACGGGTGGTAGGGCGGGAATGTGTGTCGGGGCGGAAGGTCCCGCCGAACATGTCCACGCCCGAGGCGAGAACCGTCCGTCATTGCTAGGCAGGCACTTCGGATGGAGCCACTCGGAATCTCGTCACGGGTGTATTCCCGTCGGGAGATACGGTCCGCGTGGTGCGACTCCGTGCAAGTGAACACATAGCTCAGTGGTAGCAAAGCGAGGTAGATCCGTGCTCGGTCAGCTCTCGACCCGGTAAATGTAGTCGCCGATATTTCGGGCGTAACCACGCGATCGGATGGCGATCTCATGATCGGTAGATACCGTCTAATGTGATGTACCGGGCATGTCTGAGCCTTTGGCGTGTGAAGTCTGCTTCGCGAGTGGTCTCGTGGCACGTCGGTAAAGCGATGCGATCGTATAACCTCCTCGGGGTGGCCAGAGGACGGGCGATCAGTCGTGAACATAGTCGAGCCATCGAAAGGAAAGTATCACTATGGTGGACACGGTAAACATACGGTGTATCTAGAAGAATGCGTACACAAAGAACATCTATCTGAGGAAGGTTATAGCACGCATTCTTCTATGACCTACATCTCAAATCCTTATGGCATTACTTTCTTGGGTTGGTCTCGGAAGAGGCGGTATGGTTTCTTAGGGTATATCAGATCGAGGCCTACGCCGGGTAAAGGCTAAGTGGTCACCTTATCTTATCGGTCTTGGATTTCTTATTTCTATTCACATCATAGGATCATGTATCGTTCTCTTATCGCTTCAAACCATTATTTCCTTTTATGCTTCCCTATAGTTATACTTGATTCATTTCCTTATTATTACGATAGGCGACACGTATGACTTAGGAATTCCTTGCGTGAAGCGATTGGGACTCATGTGATGCAATTTCGTTAAGCGATCCGTCATTGTAGATTCATCGCGTCCTCATCATTGAATCCGTTCGGATTGTGATTCTTAAGATTTCTATGTTCTCGTTCTTTCTTAGTATTTCGTTCAATAGGGTACTATGTTCTCATACTAAGTTGGTGAGAGGATCATGCGTCTTAAGAGTCTATGTTCTCATGGGAAACATATTCATTTATATCATGCTTCTATCATGCTTCATACAAGTAAACACAAATCGCGACACCTTGTGCGATAATCACGCATTCTCATTTACCAAGTTCTTAAAGCTTGTAACTTTCATTCGAGCTAATGACTAGTCATTGAAACAACTTTTCAATTTTAAAATTTCCATTTTCAAATATTTTTCAATTTCCCAACAAGGCGATTTGAAATTCAACTCACATTTCATATACTTCAATCATTTCAAAACAACCTTTAGTTGAAGCAGTTACCTTCTTCCTTGAGCGGGGCGGCGATGGAGTGCGGTGCGATGCGATCGACCTAAACAATTTCTAGACTCGACTTCTTCGGGATTCGAGAAAGGGTTTACGGGGTTGAGCGAACAAGTGCTCGATACCACTTTGTGACGACCCGACTTTCCAATGAAATGCGGATCATATGGATCGTCCTTTGGTATGATAAAGCGGGAAATAAACATAGCTAATCAAGGCGATCGACGATCAACTACTTAATAGCATGGGTTAAAGGATAAACAATCGATACCAACTCGAGTCCTAGAAGGACTTCGAAAAGGTTGAGTTGACATATTGATCGATGCGAAATTTAAAGTCACGATGCGACCTCCATATCGGGAATAGCGGTTATAATCAAAACATTAATAATATCGAGTTGGCGGCAATTAAGCGTGTGGACATGCATATGCGATGCATGCCCGAGGTTAGAAACCTTTCTAATTAAGCATCAAAATAAAGCTACTGCACCTCGCACCCGTCTGATCCTGCTCACACGCACATCAAAAGCGAGATGCGGGGCTAAGTAAAAAGTACTCGATGGACTCGTTGTCGAAAACATTTTCTTTGTCAAAGGTTATTAGCGCCCACAATAGCGCGAGAGGATTTTGGTTAAAGACTATATCAAATATTTTATCGTTTTCCAAATGTATGGGGCGACTATTTCTTCACGTTGTTTCCATGTCGATCATTCATTCATTCATTCCATTCGGCGCATTATGGAGTGGCCACTACACATAGTCGCCGTGACCGGTCGAGTAGCTTAACACGATCCTGCGTGTACACAATCGAGTTAGTCCTCAACTAAGTCGGATCCGATCGTTACCCTTTTTAACGTTGGTGGACCAACACTTCACATACCACATTGATATACCAATCTCGGATAGGATCACACAAAACATAAACATTTGGCGATCATATGATTCGTGTGATAATATTTCATAAAGCTTTTGTAAATCATGCTTTGAGATATGCATATCATTTTGTTTAGAAAGCCCACTGCTAATCCAAAGCTTAGTGGTTCTAAATGAGCGGTGAGTATCCTTCCTAAACAACTCGCGTCGAACCCTTCTAAGAAAATAGCCGTTCTTAGGTTCTTTCTATCGATCGATGGTGGTTTATAAATTACGACTTTAAAGTTCCCAATTAGGGTTTCTTTATGATTTTATGTGATTGTTTTAAGATAATTTCTATTATCATTCCCTCTGAGGTATATTACCTCGTACGTCCATAGGTGAACTTGATTATGAATTACATAATCCGAGTCTATCAGTGACTCTTACTTAGTTTGTTTTAACGTTATTCGTTATAGGTTATCGATAATCAAATTATGATTGGTAAATTAGGATATTCTCAAGCCCTAACTAGACTTAACAATTATAGTTACGTCCAGTAGGTTATGTGACGACTTGTCGTATGCATGATAATTAAAGAGGAATATTGACTTACTCAGTGGACATATGCCGTCATGTAAGTAATTAGTACTTAAGACTAAATGGAGTACTCAGGAATATTAACTCGACTTTTGAGACATAAGGATCAACATCATGTGTTCGAATCGTTGCTTACATTACGACATTGTCTATTTAACTTAACTCATGGGAGGTTACATATATCGTATAATCGTTATTCATTATCGAGTTGTGTTCCGGACTAATGTCGTAGTGAGTTGTCGTTATTGAATATTAATGTTGTAGCTCGACTCTTGGTTTTCTAACGTAGGAACTCACGTTTGGGTATCCTTTCATTAATAAAACCTAATTAGTATCTAACTGATTCTTGTTTATTCCTCTTAAGTTATCGAAATTGGTGATTTCTTTTGGATTCGTTCATATAGTATTATGTTGTTTCGTTCGGGGTTTTGGTTTGTCGGTTCAACATAAACATAAACATTGACATCGACAAAACCATACACAACATAAACTATGCTAAGCATTAGAAAACCTAATTTCTAATGCAATACACAATCATTGTGTAAGTGTGCATAAGTGTTTCATTCATCCACTCTAATCACAACCATTCATTCTAAGTTTATAATTAACCATCATAGCATTATTTAACATTAGAAACGAACTCATACTTAGCCATTTAGTTCGTTTTGATAATTAGCAACAATTAGCATACGTATCCAATAAATTCCAATAAAATCATGTTGTACTCCTATCATACTATAGAATTTAATTATCAACTCAATATCATCATATAAAATTTTAAACCATAGGTTAAAATCTTTGTAATTTTCGCAATTTCAAATCAACAAGCTTTGGTGTTGATAAATTCCACAAAATTATTTTATGCTTATACTATATACTAAACATGAAATATCACTTACGTATCATGCATTAAAATTTAAACTCATGCTTTTCATCATCATTAATTTTCGGTATTCATATATATATATATACATATTCAAAATTTCAATCCTTCACAATATGGTTGTATATGTAATAGCATGTAATATTAACACCAACATTTACCAATATTCATAATATTACATCCTATTATTTTCAACAATAAAAATCAAATAAAGACTACATATATATATATATATAGCGGTTCTTATAAAAAAATAGGAGAGGTGTTTGAATAAATTCGAGGTTAATGTATGATGTTCATATCATACCTAAACACCATATCTCAACTATTTTCAACAAACAAAAAAAAATACTCTAAAAGTATATAAATATAATCGGTCAAAATAAAATAAAATAAAATAGGAGATGTGTTTCAAAATTCCAAGATTTTTATATGATGTTCACATCATATTTTAAACACCATATCTCAATATTTTCAAAAATAACAATCAAACCATGGCCTAAATAAGCCTCAACACTCCGTTTTTTTTTAAAAGTATTTGGAAAATTATGATATTTATACTAAATGCTTATAATACATTAGCAAGCAACAATATAAAATAATATTCACAAAATCATGCTTTAACATATTTAAAAATAAATAAAGCATAAATCAAAAATATAAACATGCTCAAAAATTATGAAATTTTACAGTAGCCTTAGAACATCATTCTAAATTTTTTCATTCACGACTCAAGAGCATTTGGGCTCTAAAGTCACGAAAATAAATGGGAGCAAACTAGGGTTTTAAACCCAAAATTCAAAATAAATATTCAACTCCATTAGGATGGAAGAGGATGATGAATAATACCTTCCTATGGTCTTAGAAGGATTATTTGAGTGTGGGAGAGGTTGGGAGGAGGATTTAGTGTTGGGGTTTGAAAAGTGTAGAGAAATTTGAAAATGAGAGAAAAGTGAGAGGATGAATGAGGTCTGCCCTTGCACGTTTTCCCTTGTTATTGCAGACCTTAGAGCTGTCATTTCCCATTTGGTAAGGTCTTGGTGGTAGTTGAGAGGTGGATTGGTCAAATTACCGTTTCGGTATGTCATCTGACTCTTTAAGTTTTAACGCTTCGATCGATTTCTTGGAACCTTAAGGTTCTATCTTATTAAATAGCCTTTAAAGACTTATTTTAGTGTTCATAAAAATTTCACGACGTTCGGACGTCATTTGATAAGTCAATTCGAGTTATCGCGGAAAAAGCGCGTCCGTGATTAAAATATGTCCATTCAAAGTTCTCTTGAATTTTGAGCTTTCATAAATAATTTGAGTCTTATAAAGCATATTTTATTGATTTAGACCCTCGGTTCGAGTTTGGTCATTCGGATCAAATTAGGGTTTTAGGTATATTTTACCGGCGTTGGTTAAGTTCTTGAAATTCCTTGAAATTGATTCTTATAATTTCTAAATTCATAATAAATCATTCCTTCATGATTTTGGTTGTTATCACTATTTATTATGATTAGCGGACTGGAGGTTGTTCTCGTAAATAGTGTTTTAAGGCGACCAGGCAAGTATGCGAAAATTCTCATCCTTTGCATTCTCACATGTTTTGTGTGAGGATTCTAAAATGAAATCCGTTGTGGAGATTCATTCTCGATCTTTCATTCTATGTTAGGGCTACTCGAAAAACCTAATCCAGGTGGGACTAGTTATCGTTTTGATTTCTTTAGTATTCGATCTCAGATCGATTCTAATTCGTTTCATTGGTTTCCTTAAACATAATTAAGGTCTAAGAACCACAACTAAGTGATTCAAACATCACTAATAAAAGTTTTAAATTTTGGGTTATTCTGATATATATATATATTTTTAAGATTTATTTGATTTTTATTTGTTAAAATTAATATTAAATATGATGTTTGAAAATAATATGAATCTATTATGCTTGTTGGGAATTTATTGAACACATATACAATATATGTGTAAGGATAAAAATTCTAAGCATTTAGTTCTATTATAAATATTTAATTAGTGTTTAAAGTTAATATTCCATGTTTATGGCATATTATAAACATGTTGTGAAGTGTGTAGAATTTATTGAGTACATATATACATATATTGATATTACGAAAATTATATATTGTAAATAAGCATGTATTTAATTTTAATGTATGATATGAAATTATATTTCATGTTAGTATATGATATAAGCATGATATGATTTTTGTGGAATTTATTGAACACCAATGTTCATAAATCAAATTATCGAAAATATAAACATATTAACTCATGATTTAAATTTTATTTGATGATATTGAGTTGGTAATTATATTATATAGTATGATAAGAGCATAACATGATTTTATTGGAATTTATTGGATACTTACGCTGGTTCTATTCTACAAGAAAACATAGCAAAATGGTTAAGTATGAGTTTGATTTTAATAGTGAATGATGCTATGATAGTTAATATATAAGTCTAGAATGAATGGTATGTGATTATGATAAATGAATGGAACACTCATGCATACACAATGGTTGTGTATTATGTTAGAAATTAGGGTTTTCTAATGTTTTATTATGGTATATGTTGTGTATGGTGTTGTATAATGTTATATGGTTATATTTATGTTATGCGACAAACAAAACCTCAAAAGTAAACAACATAGTACTTGATGCAGAATCGAAAATCAAAACTTTCGATAACTTAAGAAGGAATTAATGAGAATCGAAATTAGGCACAAATTAGGGTTTTATTAATAATATGGTACTCAACGTGAGTTCCAAAGTTAAAGAAACCAAATCCGACTTCGTTAATACTCACAACGACAACCTAATACGATATTAGATTGAGCGTTAAGACAACTCATACTAATAGCGATTATATAACACACATCTCCAGAGCGAGCTAAGAGAACAAACATGTCGAAAAGTGTAAGCTAAGATTCAAACATGAGATGTCGATCCTTATGTCTCAAAGGTCGAGTTAGTATTCACAAAGAACCATTAAATTCTAAGTATTTACTTACGTGATAGTATGGGATAACTTGAATCATAAGTCGAGACTCTTTTATTCGTCGTGTTAACGACAGCCTCAACATAACCTAGCGGGCGTAACTATAGTTGTTAAGTCTAGCTCACTTTGTAAACCGAAGGAATAATTTCAGGAATCGGAGAGAATCGAGCATATCGTCCTAGCAATAGGAATCCAAATTTTCCTATGCAAATGCGGAATGCTCGGCAACCACCATATGGTTTCTTGTTAATGATGGAATAGTGTGGGACCGAAAAGCCGAGCTTGGAGGAAATGATACAACAGTTGGTTGTGAGCAACCAACAATTGGGGACTCAATGAGCGTCTTCATCGGTGCTGGGAGGATTACATTTGGAATCCCGTGCGACTATGGGCAAGCATATGAAGATAATGGAGAACAGTTAGCGAATAGTTGCGGTGAATGCGCAACAAAAGTCGGACCTTTCTAGCACTACAGTTAAACCGATAAATCATTGCAATACCATTTACTTGAGAAGTGGAAAAGCTTACGAGAACCACCGGCACGAGAAGAAGGTCGTATGCCGAATGAGGAAGAGCTCATGACAGCTAGCGACCTGCTTGACCACGAGAAATAGTGGACCGTATTCTGAATAGCGACCGACCTAGCGACCGCTGGGCGGCCGTGAAAGAGTCGAGAGTTTGACGAAGAACTAGCGGTCGAGCTAGCGGCGTTAGCGACCGCGAGGAAGAGGCAGGCGTGGATGCGGGAGCTCGTGACCACCCTAGCGATCGCGAGGGTGGCGCGGCAGACCCACATAAGAATCGTCAGCGTACACTCCTCCGTTTCCCCAGTCGGCTAGCTAAGTCGAAATATGAGGAGTTCCCGATTAAGAGATGTTCAGTAAACATCAACATACCTCTCTTTGAGGCGGCTCGAAACATGCCGAATATGTTAAATTCTAAAGATGCATTGCAGCAAGAAAAAATTAGGAAAATTTGAAAAATTAACCTACGAAGAATGTAGTTCTATCTTCGGAGGAGTTGCCTGACGAGAAAGATCACAGGAGCTTCACGTTAGAGTGCGAGATTGTTGAGCATACATTCCCAGCGTGTTGTGTGATTTGGGAGCGAGCATAAATTTGATGCCCATATCTGTTCAACGCTTGGAGCTAGGGAAGGAAGTCGACAAAATCTCATTGATGATGGGGCAATTGGTCCTATCTAAGGAATAGTTGAAGATGTGTTGGTAAGAATTGGACTTTGTCTTTCCCTAATTTTGTTATTTTAGACATACAATTGAATCACCACTAATCTTGGGTAGGCCTTTTCTAGCAATTGGTGGTGCTTTGATTGATGTGCGGGAAGGTGATCTTAGATTTCGAGTTAACGATGAGGGCTATAAATCTCATATGTGATGCAGTCAAACAACACGATAGTTAAGCATGATGATTGCTATTGATCACCACTACCTGCTAGATAAGTCTCGCGTTTGAGACCAACGGTCGATGAAGATCTAGAAGAAGAGTTGGACTCGGTATGGAACCTGAGTGATTCATTCAGTTTGGGGAGGCCTTCCGCGATGGTTTGCGGGTGAATGATAAGTATAGAAGCAACACGGTTTGGAAAGAAATCGGCTGCCAAAGCGGATTGACCAGGTATGAAATGGTCTAGCTAAAGGCGTTAAATTAAGCACTTGTTGGGAGGTAACCAATCTTTTGTTATGTTTTGCTTTCGTTTTTTTTGTTTTATCATTTTTTGTCTTGTCTTTCTTGTTTTGTTTTGTATCTGTTTGAGGTTGAGTTGAATAATGATAGATGATGAGATGTTTTATTAGAAAATCGATTGCAACGATTTTGTGAGAAAAAGCATGTCGTGATTATTTGAGTATTAAGCCTTTGAGAACTTGATCACATTTTTGAAACATGTGAGACTTGAGCTTTTATTTGTCATATCTTTGCGATCTTGTTTCTTTCTGTGTGAATAGTTTGAAATAGCATGTGTTTCTCTAGAACTTGCCTGGATCTTTTCGAGATTGCATTGATGTGCTTAAGAATTGGGAGATGATATTAGGCATTCTTTTCTTAACCTATATACTATCGAACACTAACATGTAATCATTTTATCTTTTGATGAGCCGTTTGAGTCTACCTTATTCTTTCATGAATGTGGGTTGGGTTGGGTTCGTTAGTGCGAGGTTTGGTTGCGAGAATAGAGGTTGAGAAAAAAAAAATAAATGATGAGAAAGTGATAATAAAAAAAATAAAATAAATAGTTTCTTACCCTATAAGTTCAATAAAAAAACAAAAAGAAAGAAAAGAAGAAGTTGACACAGTGTGTGAAAAGAACATAAATAGGTAAGTAGCTAGTACTTGAGATGAGTATATCACTAATAAGTGTGAAGTTCTTAAGAGACAAATGACTTCTTGGTATGAAAATCGAAATGAATTGTGAAAGTTTGGGATTGTGTCGATGAATACTTATGGTGTTTTCATTATGGGATTATGAGTCCTTACTTAAATATATCCTACCTTACCAAGAGCCTACATTATAACCTTTATAAGACCTTCTGATCTTAGTTCTTGAGCACATATTTGGCATGGAGAATGAGCGATTTGCAAGCTTATGGTAGATTGTGTGTTTTAAACTTTGAGAGTATACACCCTCCTTGATACACTTGAGTGTTTGAGATTCTTATATATATATATATATATATATATATATATATCCGTGAGGATTTAGGTTTGAGAAGGCTTGTGTTTATGGTTATTATGATATGTGAGTTTAACGGAAGATGTTGTGATTTGATTCATTTGATATGAATCTTTTGTTGCTCATTGCTACGAGGCGTATTCTTGTTGTCGTTCGACTCGTTCCCCTGTCGTTTGTTGTCTTTCATTTGTTTTGGTTTGTTTGGGGACAAACAATGGTTTAAGTTGGGGTATGATAAATGCACTTTTACTAGTTTAATAATGATATATTATGATGAATTTAGATCGGTTTAAGTCGTTTATATAGTTGATATTATGCTTTAGCCATTTTGAGAAGATCTTGCTCTTGGGGTTCTCTTTGGAGTTTTGTAGGCTTTTCGGTGATAATCGATGCAAAGGCGAGGAGTAACCAAAGATGATGAAATGGATATGACAAGTATGGATGTGAAAATTTTCCTACAATGTTAAAGAGTATCTCGATAGGAGTCCATAGGTGACGGATCGTAATTCGAGTTCGGACGAGAGCGATGCGAAACAACAAAGTCGCGGTGCTGAAGCTCGCGACCACCCTAGCGTCGCGAGGCGACCGAGCAGCGCAAAAGTTATGCCGCATAGCTAGCGACCAGGTTCGCGAGCCCGCGACGCTAGGAGCTGGACTTTGGTGAGTGGGGCTTGACCGTTATCTATAAATACCCAAGCTTCTTGGCGTCCCACCTCTCCAACCATGTTATACCTCGGTTTTACCTTAGTTTTCATTCTTGTTCTTCAATTTCATAGTGTAGCTTTAGATTATTTACATTCGGACTTTAGATTCTGAAGCTTTCGGTTTATTCTGGACCGATTTGTTACATTCCATCGTGGATTCATACGGTTTATTCGTTTGATTCAGTTAATGTTTCATTTATTTAATTCTTGTTTTGTTATTTCAATTATGTGTAGCTAATTTCCATATTGATCTTAGGGTTTATATGTTTGACTAGATTCACGTGATTTATCTGTTGATCTTGTTTTGCCATCATGATTTGTGATTCTTGAGCTTGATCTTATGTGTTAATTCGATCAACTTTAATGCATACATAGTTGCCAATTGAATATTTAAGTTTGATTGTCGATCGATCTTGAATACATATCTGGGTAAACCTTAATCGTAACTTAGATAGGAACATCCAGTGGAAGCATATTCTTTGTGAGCTTTTGGGTTGCTAATTTCCACCTTGAGGCGTAATAGTAATAGGTATTAATAATCTACATCCACAATTGTCGAATGGCGAAATTGATGGTTACTTATGTGATCTTTCATCTTTATTTGGATTAAATTGGTAATGATTAATAGGTGAATTGTGTGAATCTGGTTAGGTTAAATACATCCTAAATTCAGATCTTTTATATCTTGAGTTTATTCCTTTTTATTTTGAGTCTATTTGATAATCATCTCTCTTGATAGTATGCTTTGATAATAGGTAAAGATTACATTAATTATTAAGCGTGTTTTGAATATCGGTCTCTGTGGATATGATATAATATTTGCTGTTTTCTTATCATTATTTGGTAGAAATTATAGCGATCAACTTGAATACCTAGCGATCGCTAGCAGTCCTTGAGCTTCGCTCGAACATTCTGTATCGAGGGCTAGCGACCGAGGGCTAGCGACCCTTAGCAACCTAAGATGAACAATTGAGCGGCTTATTGAGTTTTCCCAGCGACACTTTAGTAGGAAAATCTAATTTTAACCTCTAGGAGATCTATCTTGATGTTTTAATCCCATACATTGATTATTTACCTATGCTTCATCTGCAATTAATTGCAACACATAGGTATTTTTTCGTGTTCACTGCGAGTTTGTCGGACAAAGAGGAATAGGATCAAGACTCGTGCTTTGATCTTACTGATGTATCGTCAGTCGAAACTCCATGCAGTGAGAGAGAAATCTATGGAAATCTTGTAAAATTCACCTAACCGCCATATGCTATTTTAGAGAATCCTGATGATAGGGATCTTATGTTTTCGAAAATCCTGATAGCTTAGAAATTAACGATTTTCTCACCTTATATATTTATAATGCAACTTTAAAATCATATCGGGATAGGAACTCTGCATATCTAATAAATATAATAATATATTTTCGATAGAGAGGATCGAGCAGAGTCCCGATGGGACTCTCGTAGAAGATAGACGAATTCTTGCAACTCCGGTGTTGGTTGTGAAATGAATATACATGAAGTGCACGTAGTCAACAAGTAATAAATCGGAGAGTACTCAGATAGATGCTCACGAGTTGCAAATTAAAATAATACGTACTACTTGAATATCTAAAACAAGAATAAAGCATTAAACTAAGAGATGATTTTGGTTTTCTTTTATGGGCAACAAACTGAACAAAATTACAAGAGTAAATTACTTGAATGAAGTAGATAAACAACTATTTAAAGGTTCGAAAAGATTGATTTGGAAAACGGACTTGAATCCTTGAATCCGTATGTCTTATGAACATGATGCTGCAGCATTAGTTCAGCAATGAACTCAATGTTAACGTGAATAACCAGCGTGTCTTATGAATATAATGATGCTGCAGCATTATTTCAGCAATGAACTCAATGTTAACGTGAATAACCAGCGTGTCTTATGAATATAATGATGCTGCAGCATTATTTCAGCAATGAACTCAATGTTGACGTGAATAACAACTTTTCATAGAACTTTCCCAAATCCTATGGTCTTATATCTTTCACCAAATTATGCATATTCTATACTATAACAGCTTCAAGACCTCCAAATTCAGTTCATATCACAAGGTCACACAAGGCCAATAATATTCCTATGCTATTCACTCAGCCTTACAATCAACCAGTTATGTCTTGTGTCGTTCAAATTTATCCATTCTATTTAATCTTTCGAGAATTAAATAAAGCTATTCAACTTGCTATTGGTGATCAAGCAACAACAAGAGATATCAACAAACCCATTTGAATGAACAATGAGATAACACTAAAATAATGTGCATAAAATTACAAAACTAAGACATAGATTTACGTCGAATTGATCAACAGAAGTTTAGCTCATGATAGAAGTTAAAGCGAGAAAATATAAGGTTCGATAATTTCATGTTCTACGACAGCGAAAATTACAAGCAGATATAAAGAGGGAAGAAAGAAAGCGATTTTGGAATGTGGATTCATAAGCTAGCACAAAACTACTCGACAGCGACTGCGTGCTCACCGGGAACTAGGTTCTTTATTTGGCTTGTTGAAAGTCTAAATTACCCTCCATGGTGTGTGAGTCGGGTCTCCCATTTTCATTTGTTAGACTTTTGCTGAGCTTTACACAAGTGCCTCCACGTCAAGGCTAAGTCAAGTGGTCCTCCACTTTAATTGATTTCTTGCCTATTCTTGATTGTTGATGCTTTGACAGAGTTTGATGAGTATTATGCAACAATAAAATACGATTTCATGCTTTTTATTTCAAATTCAGCTCGATTAACTTCAAAAGATCACTTATATCAACTCTAGAACAAACACGAGCAAAACACACGAAACCTGACAAAGCGAGGAAGAAAAGCAAAGAGAAGCCAATAAGTGACATTTACTCAGCTTTTGAGATTAGAAAATAACTCTTTTACAAGTTATCACACAAACTTAGACCATTACTAGTCCTCAGTGATGCAAAGAGAAAGAAGAAAAGGAAAAACAAAGAACAAGCGAGCGAAAACAAAACACAACAAAACACCACGAAAGATGAAGAAAGAGAAGATATGCGCTTATTCTTGCTAAAGATTTACAGACAAAGCTCTCGATAATTTCAACAAAAGGAGCTAAGAGTTACTCATATTTCAAGCCTTGCACTGCTTACCAAGCTGCTATGTTGCCAAAATAACTTTTAACACATTTTCAAAATCTTTGCATTGTATAGATCTCCAAGATATCTCAATTACTCTAAATCATGCGAGGTCTAGATTCCTCGAGCTTAATTTGTGTTTCTATAAATTGATTTAGCAAATCTCTGCTCCACTAATGTGAAGTGACCTTCATCGAGGATCTGAGGACTTCAGCTTATAATGTTAGGCTCGGGTAAAGGTTGGATAAATGGGAATATTTGTAGCTAAGAACACTGAGCACCTCGTCATTTAAGACCAAAGAATCCCAGTAGTCACTCATTGATCCATCGTCCTAATTCATGCCAAAATTTATTAGCAAGAATAACCATACATAATCTCGACAGCCCATTTTTTCTCTTCTTTCCTTTTACGCATATATATGCATATAATTTTTATTTTTTTTCACTTTCATTTCATTTTTCTGTTTCTATTTTACGTGTTTTTTTTTACAAAATAAATATAGAACTCGAATAGCATAACACTCTCCATACTGAACTTAAAGATCAACATTGCCCTCGATGTTGCAACAAATATCTGAGTGATGTGTGCGGAAAATTTATAGAAGCAACACGTCATTCTTCCAAATCCGTACCCAATCAAGGTGCTCAAAATGTGAAGTGGGTGAGTGAGATGGCGATTATATGTAAGAGATAGGATGTGGTTAAAGAAAGAAAAGACTAATAAGGCTCAGCAAGGGGTGACAAAGGATAACATATGTAGAATGGTAGCAAGAAGGCTCAATCGATCGAAAATGGCCTAGATCGTATCCTTGATTTATCGATACCACAAATTTCGCCTCGAGAATTAACTTAAACAATTAGAAACTTAAACTTTCCACGAGCAGCGTAATCCGAATTTTCAAGATTTTTGAGTTGAACTACGCGTGCGATAATCTTTTAAATCATCTTTTCAAAACAAATTCTAGCAACAAAGCAGTCGAGGATGGTTGGACAGAACTTATCGACACGAGGACTCGAAGCTCGACATTTTAGCATAAAAGGATTTTATATCATCATCGAGGCTCCCGTTAAAAAATTCATTCATTTCATCGGCATAATCTTCCCGTTCATATTGCCAGACCACAACAAAACAAGCGACAAGCGACCAACACGGAAACAACAACGATCGACGAAGAACGGACCAAACGACAAAAAACAAGAACAAAACAAGAGTTGAGAATAGGTGAACTCAGCACTACTCTTGGACTCGGCCAGAAGAGAACTGCATTATCTTCGGGTGGGTAGGCCATGGCTCGGCGTCGTCTGGAAATTTGGGCGCTTTGGCGGTGGGCGGTTGAGATTTTGTTGAGAGGTACTGACAGTGTCCTATTCTTGGCAAATTTCCGGTATGTGTGTGCTGAGCTTCCATCATTTCGGCGGTAGAAGGAGGCTTCTGGGCAATCGATTACGATTGCTCGAAGGAAGTCGATATGTCGGGAGGAGGCGGAGGGCATCTTGAGGAAGATGGCACATCAATTGGGGTTGCGCTTGTATGCCTGTGTAAGGTATGTCGATCACTCGGCTCAAATAACGTCTCTTCGTCGTCCCATGTATGGCACTCGACTGATACATGGCTGCGTGATCAGCGATGGGAAGAAAAGCTTCCTATCATTATCCGAGCAAGTCTCGATCTCACTCAAATGGTGCGCCCGATGTCATACTCATAAAAGTGCAATCTGGTAGCATTAGTCTTGTAGAAGCGGTAGTGTCGTGGGTATGTGGTGGGGAGGGCTACTCTTGAAGAAATGCGACCACGTGTGCCGACTTTAAAGAGTGGCTGCAAGGTCTGCGACTCCAGTCGAAAAATCCCGTTGAGCTCCGTCGATGGTGCAAACGAGGCCACTTTCAAAATTTTCATCGAGGCGACAAAACCATATTGTTGAAGGCATCCACGGTGAATTGCTGACTTGATAGAAGCTATCTATCGATAAAGTGCGTCACCTTCTTCCGCCACTATAGCTTGTGAATGCTTTACGTGTCACCCGCATTAGCATAAATTCTCGTACCAGTGGGATAATGGGCTGAGCTGGGCTAGCATAAAATTTTGCCATTTATCGTAGTCATAGCGTGGTGACAAATTACAGTGCGCGGCATATCAAAGCCTCTCTCGGTCGACACTTTTTCTATTTTAAGTCCTTGAAACGCGGTGTGCGTCGGTTGTAACAAATTTTCAATTGTTTACATCTCTAGCGAGCTTGGCATGGCGATTTTTCTTGGACTTAGGCCTCTTGGCCATGGGTTGCCTTTCCTGTGTCCCGCCTCTCGGACGGGCGATTTGGATGGTGAGATTTTGGCGAATTTCGGGCAGCGGGTTTGAAGGCTCAACGGAGTGTCGGTATGGGATGCGGGAGCTCAGGTTGATCCTTTGGAATCTCGGAGCTCGGGAGATGGCTCGGCAACTGGAGGCTCGGGGGTCGGGTTGAGGCTGGGCTTGCTGCGCAGGTTCGACGGGGAGCCATTTTTTTTTCTGAGAGAAATCCTCAAATTTTCAGCCTCCTTCTCAAGATTTCAGCCTCCTCAATGTACAGCTTCCTTCAAAAATTTCGAACACCCCTGTTTATTTAAACACCCAAGTGTAACACTGAAATTCAACCCCTTCAATACCACATTCAACAATTTAGCTTCCTGGAGAGAGTTTCGAACAATCCCTTCAAAATCACTCCCAAAATATCAGCCAGCTCTTGAAATTTTCGAACAACCCTTATGATTTTCAACACCAAAACATTAGCTTTCTGTAAGAAAAAATTTTAACAGCCCTTCAAGAAATTTTCGACAACTCCTTCGATTTGTTCACACCTAAATTTCAGCCTCTACTCCTCAATGTTTCGAACAACACCAAAAAAACTTCCACCAATTTTCAGCAACCACAAGAATATTCACAAAATTTCAAACTGCATTCCACAATTCCAAGTTCCCAAACTCGCGCAGGGGATGAAAATGGATGAACCAAAATCGCTACAGAGGCTAGGGATTTTGTTACCTTGTTAGTGCACTGATTTCGAGAACAAAAATGGCTGACTTCTCCTTGAACAGCAATGAACGGCGTCTGGCGCAGGTTCCGGCGACTGGCGCAGGTTCCGGCGACTGGCGCAGGTTCCGGCGAGCTGCGGTCTGGCGTGTGCGTGAGAGGCCGAGTTCTTGGTGTTTGTTTTCTCTGTTCGCAAAATCAAAATAGAGAGGGAAAAATGGGAGGAAGTTTGGACTAACGTTTCTTCTCCATCTATTTTGATATTCTTTTTTTTTTTTTTTTTAGAGAGTGGGCTGGGGATTTTTTTAATGGGTTAATGTTGGGGTTGTTTCAATTTTACGGCAGGAGTGGGCCGAAAAGGGGCTGAAATATTGAGAACAAAATTCAAATTGGTGCTTTCTCTCTCTCTTCAAGAATCAGACAAACCCACTTCTTTGGTAGGCTGAAATTTTGTTCGTTGCTGCGTTACTACCACAATACTCAGCATCGAAACCACTTTTCTCTTGTTCGTTGCTGCGTTGCTACCACAATACTCGATGCTCGAAACCACTTTTCTCTTGTTCGTTCTTTGCGTTACTACAATACTCGACATCGAAACCACTTTTCTCCTTCCAGACTTAATTTTTATGCCTTTCACCTCTAACAAAGCTCTTGCACGCCATTAAAAATCAAGCACACATAAGAAAAGGAAAATAAAAGGTACTGCACCTAAAGGATGGGAAAAACAACATCTTTAACAGAAAGAAAATTGAACAAACATTTTTTTCTTTTTCTTTTTTGATTTTTAGATTTTGAAGAATAAAAGCAACAAACAAAAATATTTACATAAACATGGGTTGTCCTTAAAATAGTGCACAGTTCCTTTGAATGACGAATCTCCACTTCATAGGTGGATTGAAAGTGAGGTCTTCTCGGTTGACCTCCCATAAAAAATGCTTCACCTCTTGGTTTGATAAATTCACGGCGGACTGATTTTCTCTTAGCATAACAGCTCCATAGGATAAACCTTGATGATAGTGAATGGCGGGACCGTATGATTTGATTTTCACGGAAACAATTTCAAGCGGAGTTGAAAAGTAACTTCTTCTTCAAATACTCGGTACATGTATTTTTAATGTACCATCTCTTGGTTTTCTCCATGCAGTTTAGCATTTCATAGGAAAATAACCTCATCTCACTCAAGTTCGTTCAAGCTGAGTCTTGAATTGCCGTGACTTTAGGGTCAAATTACTTTTTGATGGCCCAATCTGCGGTGCACTAACTCGAGGCAAATGGCATGCTTTCGAAAACCAACCGATATGGAGACATTCCCGATGGTGTTTTGAAGGCTATTCGGTGAGCCCGCAAGCGTCGTCAGCGTTGAGACCGATCCTTTCGGTTGGGATTTACCACTTTCAGTATCATGATTTCTCTGTTAAGCTCTGCTGACCATTTGTTTGAGGATGATATCAGTTAGCCACCTTGTGCGACATTGTGCTTAGCAGCGCTTGAGCTTTGTTCACAAAATCGTCCTATAAATCGCGATGAGGCTCTCGGTGTGCGAACCGGTGAAGATGTGTTTGTCAGAAATTTTATCACCACTGGAGTCGTTAGGTAGGGGTGGCGATCGCTTGATCCATTTCGACACATAGTCGGCGCCGCTGAATGTATAAATTATTGAAGGAAGAGGAATGGTCCCATAAAATCTATTCCCGTGAACTGACTTCGAGAATGTTATTCGGCATCTCATTTCTAGAAGAGATATTTCCCACGTTGGCATCGATCACACTTCTTTGCAAACTCATGCGCATCTTTAAATAGAAGGGTAAAAATAACTTTGATTGGAGGACTTTCTTTCTCATCATCAAAGTGCCCTCCATATGGGGCTGCGTGGCGATAATCGAGAATCTTTGGAGATTTCTTCTTGGTACTGCGTCTCAACACTTGATCGGACCCTTGCATGCAGGGAGCGGATCATCCCAAAATAAGTTCTCACGTCATCGAAACCTCTTGAATTCTGATGATTGAGTCGGTGGGCCAACCCTTTCCGAAAATTTATAAAATCGACAAACCATGGGTTGGCATTTGTTTCCTTGCAAGAGCTGCTCGTCGGGAGCGTTTCCTTGATTGGCTCGACAAACTCATTACGTATTCCATTCTCCAAGCGAGAGATGGTGCGCGACTTGATTCTCGGTACCTTTTACGTCGAATTTCCAAATCAAATTCTTGAAGAAGCAACACCCGTGAATGAGGCGTGGCTTTGCATCTTTTTATAATGAGATATTTAATGGCTGAATGATCCGTGTAAACCACCACTTTGGTTCCCACGAGATGGGACTGAACTTATCAAATCACGAAGACCACGGCGAGTTCTTTTACGTGGTCGGTGTAATTCCATGACCGACCAACGTCCGCTGGCGTAGTAAATGGTGTGAAAAATTCTATCTTTCCTCTGCCCAGAACAGCACCTATAGCAAAATCACTCGCATCGCACATCAATTGACGGGAGAGACCAATCCGGACAACTATGATAGGGCGGACACAAAGCCTTTTCAAATGTAGGAATGCATCCATGACATTCCTTGGTGAAGTCGAATGATCATTACTGCTCGATGTAAGGCAGTGGCTTGATTTTGGAGAAGTCTTTAATGACCTATACAGAAACCCGCGTGGCCCAAAACTTGAACTCCCTTGGTGATGTAGGTGGTGGCGGCTGTCTATAACCTCGATTTTGGCTCTGTCGACTTGATGCCTTCTTGGAAACTCGATGACCCAGACCGTGCCTTCTTGCACCATGAAATGACATTTTCCCAATTTAGAACCAGGTTAGTCTCTTCACATCGCTCGATACTTTTCCCAAATTTGTCGAGCAAGTATCGAAGGTGTCTCCAAAAACGAGGGGTCGTCCATGAAGATTTCTAACGATGTTTCCACCATATCGGAGATAGCCATCATACACCTTTGAAAAGTGGCGGGTGCATTACATAGCCGAATGGCATTCTTCTACAAGCAAAAATGCCGTAGGGCATGTGATGTGGTTTGTGTTGATCCTCGGGGCTATGGCTGTTGGTGATAGTAGGAATATCCATCGAGGAAGCAAAAATACTCTTTACTGCAGCTTGTCAAGCATTTGATCGATGAATGGCAGCGGAAAATGATCCTTCCTTGTAGCCTTGTTCAATTTCGATAGTCCACAAACTACGCCACCGGTCGCTACCCTTGTAGGGATCAGTTCATTTTATCATTTGCGACCACGTCCTCACTCGCTCTTGGGAACACCTTTGAGCAGACCCGACAGTGTCAGAAAGTGGGTAAATAATTCCGGCATCTAAAAGCGATCACCTCCTTTTCACCACTTCTTTCATCAAGGGTTAAGAGCGTCTACGATGTTCCACCGAGTTCTTGCATCCTTCTTCTGCGAGAATTTTGTGCATCTGAATAGGCGGACTTATCCTCTTATATCGGACATCGTCCCGAAAGCTTCTTATATCTTTTCAAAACTTCAATAGCATTTCTTTGGCAAGAATGGTGAAATAATAGCTGCAATGTTTCATCAATTCCCAGTAAGCATACTTTAGGTGAGTGGGAAGGGTTTGAAAACCAAGTCTGGTGGTTCTCGATCGACAGTTGGAAAGTTTGAAATCTCGGTCGGTGAGTTCAGACTCAAACTTTCGAAAATTAGCAAGACCTTGTGCCGATTCCAAACATCGTCATGTCTTGCTTCTTACGTACCCAAGTCTTGAACTCCTCTAGAGATGCAACACTAATACCTTCTGCATTTTTCCATGTTCAAATTATTAGCCTGATATGGTTGATGATATTAGGCGAGCATTCTTGACCTCGTCGAGGAAATTTCATAGCGTTGAACACATTGAAGGTAACTTGCTGGTCATTCACTCTCATTGTTAATTCCACTTTTGAACATCAATCAATGTTCTTCTGTTGCAAAGAAATGTCTGCCCAAAATAATGGGAACTTCACTATCAGCCTCATAATCAGAATAATGAAATCCATGGGAAAAATAAAAGTATCGACCTTGACGAGAACATCTTGATCTTGCCTTCGGGATGAGCCATGGAGCGGTCGATAGCTAGGAAATGCTTGTGGTAGGCCTTCTCGATTCAGACTTTTGAAAATGAATAGCGGCATAAGATTTATGCTCGCTCCCGAATCGCATAAAGCTCGACCAACATCTCGACCTCGAATAGAACATGGAATGGTAAAGCTAAGGGATCCTTCAACAGGGTGGAATTTTATTCTTCAAAATAGCACTACTCCCTCTCATCCAAGCCAGTCTCGAATTCCCCAAGTCGGCGTTTCTTGTAAAATGTCAAAACTTCCGTGGTTGGGCATTTGCTCTAATGCCTCAACTAAAGGAATGTTGATATGAAGTTGCTTCATCGATAAAAATCTTGAAACTTGACGTCTTGCTGGTTGGAAGCGTTGCGGGAAATGGTGGAGGTGGCTTTCCGGAAGAAGCGATCGAGGGTTTCGATCTTTGCGGGATTCTTTGCCATGGTGCCATTAAGATGTCTTTTGCCACCAGAACGACTCTTCACTCTTATCCAATCGGTTTGGATTGAAGTGAGCTCGAGTATTTTTCTTGGCATTTTGTCGATATCCTCTTCATTAAGTTGCGGCGTCTTGCCTTTCCTCGAGGTGACAGCGCTTTGCGATACTCTTTCTCTTTTCTTGGATTTTCCGTGTCACTTGGCAAAGCACGTGTTACCTATTTCTTAGCTCAATGGCTATTTGTCCATTTGAACCTCCAAATTTCTCAATGATGTAGCAGCTGCAATTACTGCATCATTCTTAGCCATACTCTTTCATCAATACTCTAGCAGTTGTATGCGGAGGTTGTTGTTGAGGGTACCACTTGTTGTTTTTCTTTGTTGGTACCCTTAAATGATTTTCTCTTGCATTTGTCCACCACTTGTACCAGCTCCTTGACCACCCGGAAAAATTTGGGTGTTGCCAACCGGATTATCGTTTGTGTAAGGATTATTACGGCCTGCATTTGATTCCAGCATGCTGGATTAGAGGCGATTTTGAAGGCATGTCGCCTCCACAATAAACACACGAAATTTCAGCCACCTTTCCGTAGATGCAGACACAAGGCGGTGCGGTCTTGAATTTCCCCAAACTTAAGTTTTTAGCACATTGTTCATTGAAGCCACTTGATTAATGCGATCAGCGTCAAACGACTTACACACGGCTACCTTTTGCCTTTAGGAGCTCTCGCATTTGACCATTGACAATTGTTGTTAGCAATTCTCTCAATTTCATATGCTTCATTGTAAGATTTGGAAGAATAGCTCCATTTACCCGAGCGTCGAGAACGAGGCGTAGAAGCATTTAGACCATTAGAAGGTCTCAATCTGAATCGATGTGGAATACCATGGTGAGGGCATTTTCTAAGCGAGTCTTTGAATGGTTCGGGCCTCACAAACCGACTCATCCTCAATTGTTGGAGCGACATAATCTCATTAAGTAGTTTGGCGTTTTCGTTGGAGGAAGTATGATCGAGGAACTTCGCCTAGCTCGTTCCATTAGAAATAGAGTCGGTGGAAGTGCATTTAGCAACTACGGCTCTGTCCCTCGGTGAGAATGGGAATAATCTCGGCCTTAACGCCTCGCCGACACGCGCGCAACTTGAAGAGTCGCTCACTTCCAATGAGCGAAGGTGAAGGTGCTGGTCTTCGTGGCTTGTCATTGGGTTCTACGGTTTGTAGCATTTGAAACATCAGCGCTTCAACTCGAGCGTGGAGCTTGAATCTCGGTCAATTATGCGAATTAAGCTCATTGAACATTGGTGCGGCATAATCCCGTATAGCTCTCTCTTTATCATCGGCTATGACAATGACATTGTGTCTACGTAAATCTTGGAACCATTTAACCATCCTACCACGATGTACGGTTGGTTGATCTCTTCTCACCGCTTGAAAATGCGTTCGATTTACGGATCAAAGCTGGGTGGTTGGGACCTTGCTCTGTTCATACACAAGGACAACCTACAAAGTTCGGAAAGTAACACAAAATATGAGATGAAAATGGAAAAAGCGAGCGGTAAATAAAATTAAAAATGAAGCTAACGTAATCCTAATTTCAACCCGACAGCGGCAAAACTTGTTGGTTGTGAAATGAATATACGCAAGTGCAGTAGTCGACAAGTAATAAATCGGAAGTACTCAAGATCGTCTCCACGGGTTGCAAATTAAAATAATACGTCTACTTGAATATCTAAAACAAGGAATAAAAGCGATTAAACTAAGAGATGATTTTGGTTTTCTTTTATGGGCAACAAAGCGAACAAAATTACGAGTAAATTACTTGAATGAAGTAGATAAACAACTATTTAAAGGTTGAAAAGAGATTGATTTGGAAAAACGGACTTGAATCCTTGAATCCGTCTATATCTTATGAACATAATGATGCTGCAGCATTAGTTCAGCAATGAACTCAATGTTAACGTGAATAACCAGCGTGTCTTATGAATATAATGATGCTGCAGCATTATTTCAGCAATGAACTCAATGTTAACGTGAATAACCAGCGTGTCTTATGAATATAATGATGCTGCAGCATTATTTCAGCAATGAACTCAATGTTGACGTGAATAACAACTTTTCATAGAACTTTCCCAAATCCTATGGTCTTATATCTTTCACCAAATTATGCATATTCCTATACTATACAGCTAAGACCTCCAAAATTCAGTTCATATCACAAGGTCACACAAGGCCGATAACATATTCTATGCTATTCACTCAACCGCAATCAAACAAGAGTTATGTCTTGTGTCATTCAAATTTATCCATTCTATTTAATCTTTCGGAATTAAATAAAGCTATTCAACTTGCTATTGGTGATCAAGCAACAACAAGAATATCAACAAACCCATTTGAATGAACAATGAGATAACAAGCTAAAATAATGTGTAAAAAATTACAAAACTAAGACATAGATTTCATCGAAATTGAGTCACGAAGTTTAGCTCATGATAGAAGTTAAAGCAGAAAATATAAGGTTCGATAATTTCATGTTCTCTGACAACGAAAATTACAAGCAGATATAAAGAGAAAGAAAAGAGATTTTGGAATGTGGATTCCTCATGCGGTTTCACCTTCTTGACTCTATCTCCTCCTCTTACTTTCACGGAAATTCTCTCTGTATTTTTTTTTGTTTCTCCTGACCTCTTATGCTTCTCTCTATCCGAATTTTCCTCCTACTCTCTTGCGGCTCTCTTTAGCTTAGGAACTAGGTTCTTTATTTGGCTTGTTGAAAGTCTAAATTACCCTCCATGGTGTGTGAAGTCGGGTGCTCCCATTTTTCATTTGTTAGACTTTTGCTTTGAGCTTTACACAAGTGCCTCCACGTCAAGGCTAAGTCAGTGGTCCACTCACTTTAATTGATTCTTGCCTATTCTTGATTTGTTGATCTTTGCGCAAAGTTTCAGCGGTGAGTATTATGCACCAACAATAAAATACGATTTCACAGCCCTTTTTATTTCAAATTCAGCTCAATTAACTTCAAAAGATCACTTATATCAACTCTAGAACAAACACGAGGCAAAACACACGAAACCTGACACAAAGCGGGAAGAAAAGCAAAGAAGACCTGGCAATCGTGAACATTACTCAAAACTTTTGAGATTAAAATAACTCTTTACAAGAGTTATCACAGAACCTTGATGGGCCAGCGAGGATCAAATGTAAGGAATAAGATGGGCCTCGAATAAATTAATTATCTTATGTTCGGCGAGAACATAAATTAATTCATAAACATTTATTAAGTACCATACGGAATAAATCTTGACTTACTGCTATTTAGAATATGAGTCGGGCTTGCACTTGAACTTCCACGAACCCGTATTTAAGATATCGCCGTCCATTAATTATTTATAGCATTACGACTTCTTAAAATAATTAATCTCTTTAATTCATTAAGTAGTACCACTATTTATTATTGTGCTTAAATCCTAGCGGATCACGATGACTCGTCTGAGCGCTAGCATGACATCAAAACACGCTACCACCCAGATGAGGAGAATATTGGGTTATCTCATGTAACCTCACCCATGACAAGTCAGAGTGATGGTCGGTAACTCATACTACTAATACCTTATCGAGGTTTAGATCAGCGTAAATTCACGAGATCTAGGTTCTTCAGACGGTTATAGAAAACTCATCTCCTTGTGATCCATCAATACGTCGAGAGGCACCGGTATGAACAAACAGACCAAGTCGAGTCTTCTTATCTACACATTATCTTCAATGACTCGTCCTAAAGTTATCCCCTACGATCCTTTTTATATCTCATTAACCTTGACGATCATCGGACTTCGTGATCTTCTACACCTTGTGATCTAACTTATATCTGAGATAAAGAGCATACATATGCAATCAGTAAACAATTGAGATAGGAGATTGTAATAGTGGTATGAGGAATCATTGTCTGACTCAAGCCAAAGCGCTTCCGATATACAAATCGACAACTTTGTAAGTGAAGGTCGTGAGGAATGACGGACGCGGAAGAAGTTGTAGCTCATGATTCACTCGCGACTCTTGCTCATGACTAGTCTCGCTGAGCAGTCTTGAGCTAGGGTTGTATATTATGGCGCGATCGGGAAGAGACCAGGACACTACTTGAGAATAGATTAAATTTTACTTTAGTGCCGTTTTCAAAACACATTCATAGTTTTAGTTTATTTTCCATTCGGTTTTAGTCTTTAGATTCTTGTAATCATTCGATTATTCTGATTGGTATTCGGTTTCCATCATGGTTATCTGGTTTATCTATTGACTCACTTCATGTTTTATTTATTTAATTCTTTTTAGCATTTTAATTATGATTAGCTAAATTTTGTATTGATCTAGGGTTTGTATGTCGATTAGATTTACGTGTTGATTAGGCGTATTTTATCGTATCTTTTGGGTGATTTTGATGAGTTTAAATGCTTAATATCTACTTAATCATATTTTATGAAGCTAATTACATATTTAGTGGATTTTGTAGGTGTTGATATTATTTTGGAAGAATTAACATCAAATTGGAAGAGTTTTGGAATATCTAAAGTAAAGGCGATGTCTAAAGGTCGTGCGGTATGCCCATCTTGTCTTGTTTTCTTGGGACTTCGGCGATAATGGCGTGGATTAAATGGATTTTGAAGGCTTTGTGATATCAAACAAAGTTTAATTATGTAATAGGCATCAATATTGAATGGAACCTCTTTAGTTATTATTTTGAATTATCTAATAGTATCCTTATTATATTAGAATAGGTTACGCTTAACATAGGGGATTAGATTAGATTTTTAGGAGATAAGATTGTTTGAGATTTTCATAGGATAGCCTTTATCCTTTCACATACTCTATTATTCACGCGAGGAACCAATTTTTGAGAATTTAGTTACGGTTTTGCAATTAAAGTTGATTTTCATCTTTATTGTTCTTAGATTGTTCGTTCATTATTATCATTATTATTATTATTAGCTTGAATTCATTTATGAGTTCTAGCTAATCTCTCTTCGGTGAAGATTAAGGAAGCTCTGGCCGACGTTCCATGAGATCTAATTGTTTTTTATCCTTTGATTTTATGCAACATCTGTTATTCTGCGTTTATTGTTGTTAATTATTTAGTCTGCTAGGTAGTATAGAATATTTAGTAGTTCGGAGTTAATTAGTAGCCAATTAGATCGGCCGTAGTAATTATGGTTTAGATTTGATTAGTGGTAAAGTGATTCATCAGTCAGTATAACGATCTTAATTCGATAATTCGTCGAGTTTATCGGTTTTGAATCGGGTTCTCTAGTTCTTAAAAGGCATCGGCTCATTAAATCTATAGAGTTGTCTCTTACGGTTGTCGATCGATTAGAGAAATAGTTAGTGAGCGTCTTCCTAATTACCAAATTAAGGAGATAAGATTGCATCGAAGCGTCTTGGTGATCATAAGCGGTTTGTTTGCATGAATTGAAGTTATATTTGCATCGAGGATCGGTTGTCTAGCAAGAGTGGAATTAATTGGGCAGGATGCCTTCGTCATATTTATTACAAACAAGTATCGGATTTCGTTCTTATTTTCTATTTTCGATTTTATAGTTTAGTCTCTTACCACAACTTATTTTACTGGTGGAAAATTGGAGAAATTCTCGCAAATCCTTTGGGAGGCGATTTTTTGCTTACTAACTACGTGCAGTTTGGGCATCTTGACCGTGTCAGATTACGCTCCTTTGCTATACATGCGATGTGGGCTGTGACCGAGTGTCGGTTATTTTTGGTGAAAGCGACACGCCAAATTTTGGCGCCATTCTGAGGGGATTGGTTTAATCAATAATTTATTCGATTTTCTATCATTTTATTTTTTATTGTTTTCTAGTTTATGCCTCGTTCTTCTCGTATAGGAGAATTAGTCTTTGATCCGTAAATTGAGAAAATTGTGCAAATTGACAAGGTAGCTAAGGAAGGAAAGAAAGCTACTACAATCATCATGGAGATACAAAATGGTGAAGGGAATGGAGGAGCAAATCCATAGCCGTTGATTAAAGAATTGGGACGTCAGAGGAGCAATCGCTGTGCGTTCTACTACTATCAATCGAAACTACGAAATTAGGCTAGATTTATTGAAGTTCTTCCAGTTTGGAGATATGCTGGAGAGAGTGCACATAAACATCTTCTTTGGATTTGATTTAGTGTGCTCTATTTCGCCAGGATTTACCAATGATAATTTGAGATTGCTAACCTTTTCTCATACTTTGCGAGGCGAGTAGAGATTGGCTATTTGATCTTCCCTAGTTCGGTCAGAATATGGGCAGTTAGAAGAATACTTCACGTAAATTCTTTCGGAATCGAGGCGCAAATTCACGAATGGCTATTAGTAGCATTAAACAAAGAATGGAGAGAGTTTGGCGGTTATTAGGAGCGATTCCGGATTGTTAGCCATGTCTGACGAGTACGATTATCAATTGCTTACTAACTATTTTACCGTGGTATGTCTTAGTTTGATAGGAAAATTATCGATCTTTGCTTGTGGTGGATCATTAATAAATAAAACATTGGACGATGCCAAACAACTCATCATCGACATGGTCTCGAATGGCCAACAATATGAAGGCGAGGATGACGATAGTCTGAGACACGTAAGCGGTGGAGAGATCGAGAGAGTTGAAATGTGCCGACAAGATTGATGCTCTAACATCTTTAGTTGGAGAACTTGCGATGCGTATAAGCAAAATTGATGGTATATGTTCTAAAAATGATCATTATCTTGATTCATGTCCCACTGGGCCCTCGACCGAACAAGCATGTTATGGCTCGGGTGATGTGCGATATGATGCGCAAAGCGAGCAAAGAAGGAATGATCCATTCTCAAACACCTATAATCCGGGTTGGAGAAATCATCAAATTTTAGTTAGCGTGAAAAAGGGCACGGAATGTATGCACGAACCACGCAACCTGGGCGGTATGCGTGCAGAAGGAGACGAGCCAAGTTTGAGCAGAAATTAAAGAGTCAAGCCGACAAGCTTTTCATTGGGGAAACACAAGCATTAGGCGTGTATGGGCATCTGAGATCACACGATTGGCTACAGTGAACAAATTGCAAGTTTCTCAAGGCAAACTTAGTCTCGAGCGGAGATTAATCGAGAAAACATCAGCGTTATCATGTTAAGGAGCGGCGAGGAGCTAGCGGGGACAATCATACGAAGGATGAAAAGGAAGAGGCGAGCGAAGATGTGAAAAATAATGAAGCTGCACAATACATGAAGATGAGAACATCGCCTACCGTCAGTAAGTATTGACCTAGTAATCTAAATTCTAAAACACTAATGGTTGCACCTTTCCCTTCGGGTTAATCGCAACAAGAAGAAGATGATGAAAGAGAGATTATGGAACTTTTCGAAGGTGAAATTAACACCATTGATCGGCGTATCAAACAAGTCCCAATGTATGCAAATTTTTTAAAGAATGGGTATTAAGAAGATGAGACATGGGAAAGATGCGAAGATCAGTGGGAGAAATGTTTATAGCGTCATTCAAAGAAGTTGCCGCAAAAATGAGACCAGGTATGTTTACTATTCCTTGTGTGATTGGTAACAAACCGATCGAGAGTGCTTATGTAGACTTAGGCGCTTCCATAAATGTCAATACCATATACGTGTACAAGGAATTGTATATAGGTCCATTGAAGGAAACTCGCGTAATCATCGGTTAGTGATAGATCTAATCATATACTCGAGAGGTGTAGTTGAGGATGTTTTGGTTAAGGTGAATGAGTTGTTTTTCCAGTTGATTTTTATATTATTGATATGGACGATTAATCTTGACTCAAATCATTAATTCTTTTGGAAGACCATTTATGGCTGCCGAGCTAAAATTGATGTGGATAAAGGCATGCTTAGTTTAGAATTTGATGGGGATATTGTCACGTTTAATATTTTTGAAGCTATGAAGCATGTTGAGGATCCGAATCGATATTCATGATTGGCGTTATTGACCCGTTGATTGAGGATTTTATTGAGAATCGTTGCGGGGAAGATGAGCTTGAGTAGGTGATGTTTAGATCAATGACGGACAAGGAAGCTACCATAGCAAATGAGGAAGCAATCCATTCGACAAATGAGCTACCCGTTTATAAATACAGAGTAGTATACCCATGCCGACCAACGTGGAAAACACGCCATCATTGTTAAATCTCAAAGGCTGGAATTGAAGGTACTCCACGACACTTGAAATATGCATTTTGGGAGAGGATGATCACTGTATCATAATCATCGCAAAGATCTCAATGCGGATCGAAAATAGATTGGTAAGGCTTTTAGGACACATAAAGCGTTGGGTGGATGCTAGCTGATATCAAAGGTATAAGTTCTTCCACTTGCATGCATGGGATTTTACTTGAATCGATGGTAAGCCTTCTAGGGATCTGAAAACTAAACCTGTCATGAAAGAAGTTACTTGAAAGAAATTCTTAAGTTATTAGACTTGGCATTATCTATCAATATCGATGGTAGGTGGGTTAGTCACATGCATGTGGTTCCTAAAGTCGGGTTTTAGATTGGTTAAGAATGACAAAAATGAATTAATTCCTATGAGGCTTCAAGCGGTTGGCGTATGTGCATAGATTTTAGGAAGTTGAATGATCTTTACTAGGAAGGACCATTTTCCTTGCCGTTTATTGATGAAATGCTTGAGCGATTAGCGGGAAAGTTGTTTTTATTTTCTTGATGGTTATTCTAGATATTTCCAAATTTTTGTGGCCTGAAGATCAAGAAAAGACTACTCACGTGTCCTTTTGTACTTTTGCGTAATCGGTAAGCCGTTTGGTTTATGTAATGCTCAGGAACTTTCGACTATGTATGATGAGTATCTTTTGATTTGATTGAAAGTTGTATTGAAATTTTCATGGATGATTTTCTGTACATGGTGACTCTTTTGATCAATGTTTAGTCAATCTTGATAAAGTGTTGCGAGATGCATGAATCTTAACTTGGTGCTTCCTTTGAAAAGTGTCGTTTCATGGTAAATGAGGCATTGTTCTCGGACATGTAATTTACGAGCGAGGGATGGAGGTTGACAAGACAAAGATTGATTTAATTGTTAAATTACCTTATCCATCTAACGAGAAAGCAGTTAGGTGCTTTCTTAGGTCATGTAGGATTCTCTGCGTTTCGTCAATTTGGTAAAGCGCTCAACTCTCACTAAAGCATTGAGAAGGATAGCCCTTTCACTTTTGATGAGTTGTGTAAAATGCTTTTGACCTTTTGAAGAAGAATTTAACCTCGGCCCCTATCATTCGACCACCTATATGGGAGAGCCCTTGAGATCATGTGCGACAGGCAGGCCCGCTTTTAGTGCTCTTTTTGGGGTAGTCCTTGCCACAGAAAGTGCATTTTGTGTGTTCTTTGTGTGTGCGTATGCAGGAGGACACGCTTTGGGAATCTTCTTGAGGTTGAGGCGGACCTTGGGCGAAGATCAAGCCACTCACAGTAGAGAGGTAAAATCTCGAAAATTACCTTGGCGAGAATCGATATCTTGCGAGACACGGTCCCTTACGGGGCTGAGCACCAGCGAGCGACATAAAGCGAGGATGATGAGTCGAGGAAGAGCAGGGAAAAGGGCGAGGTACGTAGGGGGCGAGGGTAAACTCGAGAATCGGCTGGGAGGCAAAGCAAGAACTACGGAAGACTTGCATAAAGGGAAGATTACGGGCAAGGTCTTATCTGCGGCGAGGCTGATTTTGGCGAAAGGAAAATCAAGTGTGGTGGTTGAGATGAGACAAATCTGTCGGTGAAGCGAGAGGAGTCTCCATCGGTGGTTCAGACCGAGCTAGCTGCGATCTCGCCACTTATCACCTCGAGATACGTGCTCGAGACCAAGCGATGATAGTATACTTAGGCTCCAACAACCACCAAACATATCGCCGGTTTTCGGAGGAAGCATCAAGTTCTTAGTTCTCTCGCACTTTTCTCTTTCATTTCCTTTGGTTTTCATGAGTGAATGGTGAGGAAGATAAACAAGTCATCCAGTGAACATTTAAGTTATGTATTTTGTTATCTACGCTTTCGAACAGCTGCTTGCTAGAGCCTTTTCCTTTCCATTTGATTTTATATTCAAGTATGGTTTCGTTTATGTTCTTGTTTATTGCGTTTGTGTTTATCGATTATCGTGAGTAGTCGATTTGGTTGGGCTCGGTGAAGCACGTTGAGTGGAGGTCGTGAGAGTCGTGAGGTCTAGCGATCCTTAGAACCTTTAGTGGGTGTTCGAAGCTCTGGGCATTGATACCCATGTTATTTATTCCTTGAGTGTTAACTCGGCCGGTGCCTGAGGAAAGGGGTAGCTACAAATAGCGGAGTAAGACATCAGTGTATCTTTGTCACAGGAAGTATGGGTGGAGTGGGTGATTGTTGCCATCGGCCTTGGACAAAGGGTTCGAGCAGGTAGCTAGTTAGATTTGTCTAGTGAGTCAGTTGTTGGGCGGGATACCATAGTGAAGTGTCTTCCTAGGGAGAGCGTCTTGGAGGGCGAGAGTGCTTTGTCTTAGTCCTAAAACCTAAGAGGCGGCTGGGGTGGGGACACGGTGTGCGTGTGACCAAAAGGCGCCTACCCCTTGGTACCTTTAACCAACGACATACACTCGTGGTGAAAACCTTTGAACCTATGACCGACATCTTGACCCGTATCTCAGCGTGTGGAACCACTTGGCCTAGCATTGTTTGACTTTTACCTTGTGTTTAGTTTCAGTTTTACTTTCTACTCAAGATGTATCTCGATTACATTTGTCTTGAGACCGTCGACTTGTGACACCTTGCCTCTGGCAACCTCTATTTAAGCTGTGACAACTCGGTAACCACACAACTGACTCTCTTGGGTTCGACCCTTAACTTGCCATACTCTGAACTATGTGTTCAAGTTGAAGGATATTACAAGTAGTATCTTGTGCATGAGGACCTTTGTGACGGGTTTGGTCGCCAAATTGGCGCCATTACAGGGGCTGCGCTATTCTAGTGTTGTTACTCACTTTTTATTTTGTTTGGTTTTGCATGCTCCGACCTAACCTTGCGGCGAGACGGAGGCTTCTTGTTGACCAGTTGAGAACCATTCGGAGAAGAAGAAGAGGCAGGCGAGGAGAAAGCGCTCCCGTCTTGAGGAGGCGCGGACCAAGAGCAAGACAACATGGAGAAATGAATCCAAAAACCCACCACCTCGGGAGGCGAGATCTGCGGAGATGATGTTCCCGAACAACAGTCTCGTCCTTTGGGCATCACTTTGCCGAGATCGAGGACAGCTGGGAGCTGAGGCACTCTTTCATGCGGATCTTGCCAAGTTTCGTGATATGCGGAGAGGACCGACTCCATCTCAAGACTTCAAAATGGTGTGTAGTACCATAAGGTGTGCGGATGAAGTCGAGAAGGTACATCAGGCTCATATCCTTCATTCACTCTCACGATGGTGCTCGAGTGGTGTACACTTTGCTACGGGTAGTGTCACTACTTGGGCGGGGCTTCATGAGAGGTTTCTTGAGACATACTATCCCGTCTCAAGGATACAAAGCATGAGGAAAATGATGAGTTCCCTCGGATGGGGAATGGTGAGGCGATGTCGACTATTGGTTTCTTTTCAAGTCCATCTTGGCAAAATGTCCCAACCACCAATTCTACGATCAAGATTTGATTCATTACTATGTGAATGGCTTGAGGCCGACTCGGAGGCAGCTCGTGAGTCTGCGTGCGGAGGTTCCATCCCCAACAACAACAACCCAGGCATTGAAAACTCGCGAGACTTAGTGAAGAGTGAAGATGATGCCAGCGCAATGGTCGAGGCGATGCCCGACCGAGGCTACCGCCGACGGATCCGACATGAAGATATGAAGGCCGTGATGAAGCGAGGAGGATGGACTGTTGAGGCCCTATGGCGAAAGAATGTCAGCGTGTCGACTTGGCTGCACCACCTGCAACACGGACAGATATGCACAAGTGGCCAGAAGAAGAAGGGTGAATGCCTTTGGGCATGTCGACAACGGTGGTGGAGGAAGCGCTCAAGGTCGAAGCCCGCTTGACCGTCACAACCCACCATGGAAGAATCACGAAACTTGAGGTACAAGGCACACCTATCAAACACTCATGAACCAGCTCAGCTCGGCCATCTTTGGCGAGAGATAGTGCCGGTCGAGGAGCTACACAAGAGAGATAGTCGAGATCTCGACAAGTTCAAAATAGAGACGAGAGTCACGCAATGCTGTGATGACCCAAATGAACACCTTGGCCTTGAGATCTCAAAGATCAACCAGCGAGGACATTTCACCTTTCAGTGCAAATCCGATGATGTGCGTCAGCGCAATCAACGAGGGGCGAACACGAGAAAGCGGGGAAGGCAATCGAGGAGGCAATAGAGATGAAGACATAACCGAGGAAGTGGGGACTTGGTCAGGAACACGAACCCGGGTGAAGGCCTCTTTCCCAGTGGCGAGACAAGGCAGAGATCAATCAGTGGACCTCGCTTTTCGGGAAGGTTGACAAGGAACAAAGAAATTGAAGAGATGAATGAGATGATCAAGATCTTTAAAGGTAGAGATCAACATACCTTTTTGTTTGGTATGATTTTGTGATGATTCTTGGTATTGTTTTACGTGTCATTTTCTATGATTTGTCCCTACTTATCTGTTGGTTCGATTAATATTTATCGATTCGGACTTACGCCGTTCGTCTCGATGTTTTATAGGAAAGCGGCGAAAATAGGATGAATTGGATCTGCCAAGGATCAGATATAATTGAAGAGCATCTCGACAGGAGTTCATAGGCAGCGGATCAAAATCGGAGTTCAAGCGAGGAAGAAGCGGGCGAACGTCAAAAGTCGCGCGCACGGCGCCCGACACCAGCACCAGCCCGGCGCGCCCGCCGCATAGCGCCCGGCTCTCGGTCGCCCAGCCAGGCGAGCAAACCGGCGCGTTCCCAATTACCTCGCTCAACAACGATCGGCGCTCACCGCGCGCCTTCCACCACTCAGCGCCCGGCCTTCTCATCGCGGCGCCTCGCTCATTCTCTCCGTCCGTGGCCAGGCTTCGCCGCCCAGCTGCGCGTCTCAACACTCAACTCAGCGTCACCCATTTCCACGCACGCCTCGCCGCGCCCGGCCTCAGTAGCGTTCGTCAGCGCCCGGTGCAGCGCGGCTTTCTCCATCCGTCCGGCGTTGGCAGCAGCGCGCACCTTCGCGTCTCGGCCCAGTGCGCGTGCGCCTGCCCGCTATCTCCCCAGCGCGTCTCCATAGCGTTCATCACCCTTCGTTGGCCTCAACGGCGCTCGCACCATGCTGGCTGAAGCGCCCGTCCGTATTTGCTTCATGCCTCATGCCCTTTCACCTCAGCCAGCGTTATTCCAGCCAGCGTTCATATTGAAGTCGAATGTTTTACGGCGTAAGCTCATTATGAACCGGCGCTCACTCCTATTTTAATATATATGCAGCGTTTAGAAATTTGAGAAAGTCGACACTTGATTCTCTATTTTGGTTCTTACCACGCGCGACCGGTCTTTGCTCTTTCAACTTTCACCATGGATTTCTTGAGACAACAACAACGGATACAATCTAATTTTAATTCTTGCTCTGTTTATTGAATGATTTCTTGTAATCAAGTTATATTCTTTGGATTATCGGTTCATGTTTACGGATTCATGGTTTTATCGATTCTATTTCACGGTTTATTGTTTGATGATTTATGTTGAATTCAATTTATAGTGACGATGGATTGGATTCTCATGTTCCGTTGATTTAATTTGTTAATGATTCTTGCTTTCGTTTATTTGTCAATTTAGATTAGGGATTGACAAACCCATGAATAATATGATCGCATATGCTTTGTTTATCGCTTTGATTTATCGCTTTCATGGTTCGACTGAGTTGACAACCTAGTCTAGATTTATCGCTTTATTAGTTTAGCTCGGGATTGTGACCACAGCTTAGGATGTTATTTATTTTCTCGTGTTTCAATTCCTCGTATGTTTGACCCGTTGATGTTAGAATATTTAGGATTTATCGCTTTACGTGTATGACATGAACAATGCATACTAAGTTTTCCTTGAGGGCGACTCGTGTTAACACCACGCTTCGATTACCTGTGCGATTGCGAGTAATTTGGTATGTTTTAGCTCGATCATTTTGATGCGAGGTGTGCCAAGTTCCTGGTTGTGTACGAGAGAGTTAAGTACCGAGACGATGCGAGTTCAAATGGGAGAATGTCTACTTCGTGTTAGCGAACCTCTCGATCAGTGTCCGATCGGGATGTTCTATATACGCTTGTGTGATCGGGACAGCGAGATAGACAAGCTATGCTCGATCTCGGGCGTCAATCAATGTGATGCCCCTATCTATCTATCGAAGTTGAAACTTCGGACCACTCGGCCGTCTTGTGTTGAGATTGGTGGCGAGCAAAGTCAGTGTCTACCAGAAGGATAGTTGAGATGTGCTCGTCAGGTGTTGGACCTTATTTTTCCCAACCGACTTATGTTCTAATGCGTGCCGGGCGAAAACGACTAATCTTTGCTAGGCGACCGTTTCTCAAGATGGCGAACGTTAATCGACTACGATGCGGGAAGCTCGCATGCCGATTCGAGGAGCGGTCATCTTTGACATCTACAAGCCGAGCAATTTCGATCGACAGAGATGGTGGACTTGGTCGATCTCTTTGAGAAGGATATTGAGAATCTGGCGCCAGCGTGGTGATCGAGGATGTGTCGATAGAGTCGTCGAGGACCTGCTTGAAGACCTAGAGTATCTCGATAAGGAGGAGATCGAGGTAACCGAAGTGCTTGGTGAAGCCGACCAAAGCGGGGAGACGATCAACCAAGCTATCGATCATAGCTTGTGCATGGCAAGGAGATGATCAACCTTCATGAAAGCCCTAAGCTAGAGCTTAAATACTCTTGAAGCACTTGAAGTACATCTACCTCGAAGCCAGCGGGCGTTGCCGTAATCATAAACTCGGTGGCGATCAAAGAAGAAGAAGAGGTCGTCTTGAGCAAGTATAAGGAGGCCATCGGTGGACCTTAGCCGACCTCAAGGGCATAAGCCCTACTATTTACCAACACTACATCTTGCTCGAGGGGCGATGCCATGCGGTCGAGACCCCGGAGGAAGCTCGACCGGTGATGAAAGAAGTTGTCGAGTGGAGATCAAACTCTTTGATTTGGGCCTCGTTTACCCTATCTCGGACAGGTGGTGGGTCAGCCCGATCCACGTCGTGCGAAAGAAATTCGGCGTCGGGTGGTGAGAATGAAAGACAAGGCGGTCGCGATGAGACTCAGACATCTTTGGAAGGTTTGCATCGACTATAAAAAGCTCAACAAGGTGACGGTGGATCACTTACACTTGCCGTTCATTGACCCGGATCTTGAGAGACTCGTCGGGAATAGGTATTCTGTTTCTTGTGGCTACTAACGGATATATGCAAATTTGTGTGGCATTAGAATATCGAGATAAGATCACGTTCACTTGCCGGTTTGGCATATTTGCATATCGTCATGCCATTTGGTTTATCTGATACAGGGACATTTCAAAGATGCATGATGAGTATATTTTACGATTTGTGAGCAACGCATTGAGGTGTTCATGGATGATTTTCTTTATGGCAAGGCGTTTAACCGATGCATAGAGCATCTTGAGTTAGTTAGCAGTGCGTCGAGAAGGACCTTGTCTTGAATTATGAAATGCCACTGGTTAAGGAGGAATTGTCCTTGGCATGTTATCTTTGAGAAGGGCGTTGAGGTAGACAAAGCCAGGTGGAGATCATAGCCAGGCGCCTTATCCCGCAACATCAAGGCTGCTGCGAGGATTCCTTGCCACGTTGGATTCTATCGGCGGTTCGTCGAGGACCGCGAAGATAACTGTCGATGCACCGTCTCTTCGAGCGATGTCCGTGGGAGTTCGACGGCAGCGTGTAAAGCCTTCCAGATATTGAAGGGCACCTTTCCGGCGCCCGTCATGGGCCACGAATCGGCATGCCCTTTGAGATGATGTGCGGCCTAGCGGATCTGTTGTGGGTGTGGTGCTTAGGCGAGAATTGGCAAGAGAAAGCCGTCATCTACTATGCATCGAGACCCTCATGGTGGCGGATCAACTACAACCACGGAGAAGGAGCTTCTTGTCGTGGTGTTTGCCTTCGAAATTTTGCTCCTACCTCTTTGGGAGCAAGGCGTAGTTTAGAACACGCCTTGTAATATCTCATGGCAAGAGAATGATACAAAGCAGGGCTCATACGGTGGATACTCCTCCTCGGGAGTTCGGCGTTGAGATCAAGAACAAGTGGATCTCAAAATCAAGTGGCCGACCACTTGGCGGAATTTTGAAAGGATGAAGGAGATCAATCAGAAAGCGTTTCCAAATGAGGAGCTACTCGAGATCCACGCGAGGAGCCGTGGTGCAGCGGACTTGGTGAACTACGTCATGGGGAGTGTTGCCCATGGGGATGCTGACACACGAGGAACAAACTCGAAGGAGAGTCGGCGATGCGTATGGGATGACCCATACTTGTGAAGCAATGCTCGGACTTAATCTTGAGGAGATGCGTTCGGAAGGTGAAGCGGAAGCATCATGAGCAACGCTGCCATGTAGAGGAGTGCGGATGACATTTTGGAGCCGAAGAGCAGCGAAGGAAGATCCTTGACTTTGGGTTCTCTTGGCCCCATCTTCAAGGATAGCTACGAGAAGTGTGAGGCTGCGATAAGTGCCAACACGAGGCGATGTCTCGAGGAGGATGAGATGACCTTGGTACTATCTTGCCGGTGGAAGTATTCGGCGTATGGGGCATGGATTTCATGGGCCCATTGTCGAACTCTAAGGAAAATCAATACATAATCATAGCGATGGACTACGTGTCAAAAGTAGAAGCGAGCCCGACCACGGCGGATCTGGGGCCGTGGCCGTATTTTCAAGTCGAACATCTTTAGCGGTTGGGTGTGCGAGACATAATCGGTGATCGGGTGCCAACTACAATGCCGCCATTGGCGACACTCGAAGTATGGGGTGCATCACCGGATGTCCACCATCCCTCAAACAGATGGCGGTGAGCTCTCAAACCGCATTATGAAGACTATCTTGAGGAAGGCCTTGGGAGAGAGCAAGAATGAGTGGAGCACTCGTCTCGACGATGCACTATGGGCATCTGGATGACGCTTAGCGTCGTTTGTAATGTCTCCTGGATGGTGTTTGGCGAGATGTGTCACTGCTGTCAGTGGAACACAAGGCATCTTGGGTAAGCCGGCAAAATGAGCTCGACGAAAAGCCCGCAGGGGTGCCGAGGTTTGGGCCATTGGACTTAAATTAAAGGCCCAAAAAGACTAAAAGCCCGGAGAAAAAAACCAGACCTCAGGACTTTGGAAAAAAAAACCAGGGTTTTGGGCAAAAAAGAGCGATTTTATTAAATATATATATTTATAATATTATTTAATATATATATCTATATTTTTAGTAAAATTAATTATATTTTATATAATTATTTATTTTATAGTAAAATTTTCTTACTAATTCACATCTGGTCGAGAAAAATAAATTTTGGAAAAAATAATAACCTCGTAAATCATTCAAAAATAATTCATAAGAAAATGATCTCCAAAATATACATTGATGATTAATGATCTTATAGTATGTAAAATATATTTTGAATCATTGATCTTAAATATATACGGTATAATTAATTTATTTTATTCTATTATTTTATGAGTATAAGTCGGATTGGCGTTTAATAATATCATTTATCTTTGATTTGTAATTACTAATTTTTCTATAAATTAAAAAATTAAAATCATCTTGCATTCTGATATCATCACATGAATACATAAATAGGTCGAGATATCTGAAAGCATTATCATAAGAATAAGTAAGCTCAAAATATTCTGTACTAATTCTTTATTTAAGTTAAGGGTTATGAGATCTTAATTAAATAATTATTTTTAATTTAAAATATTAATTTTATATATTAAAAAATTAAAAATTATCTAAAGAGCAGTCATGAAAGCCACTTGGGTTGGTTTGGGCTTCATATTTTAGGCCCAAAATTTTGGGCTGGCAGACTCGGCCAGAAAAATTTAAAAGCAAGCCGGGGTCGGCCGTTACCTTTGCCATACTCCCCAATCTTGGACAATCCGTAAGCTCAACTTTGGTTTGGGATGAGGTGGGAAAGCATGGCTTGACATCTGAGCTAGGAGATTCGCATGACTTATAATGATGCCCGCCATATATAAGGATAGGCTCGAGAGGCCATGATCGTTGATCGAAAAAGAAGTTCGAAAATGGGCAGTGGTGCTACTCTATCAAAATAGGTTCGCTATGCCTGCATGACCGCAGTGGGTGGGACCTTACATCGTGCAGCCCAACATCCGAATAGGCGTGGAGATAGCGACATGGAAGGCGAAAGTGTTCAAGATAAATGGGCGGGCTGAGACCTACTATGGAGTGCGACCGAGGCTCGGAGAATGGGACGGTAGATGAGCTTCACGAGGTCCTCGAGAGGATCCTCAGGCGCTGGGCTGGAGAATACGTCGAGCTATGACGTTAAACAACAACGCTCGGGAAGCGACCCGGTGTGCTATGATTTTAATCGCACCTTTTATTCCATTTTGTCGAGGGATGGTCTTGACCACTTTTAACACTTTGCCTCAAGCAAAGTGTGTGAGTCAGAAACCAGCCTCGATATTTTGACACTAACTTGCGGGAGGGCTATTTAACTCCGAGGCGTATTTTCTTAACTACAGGCAGAAGGAACTCAGCGAGGTGAAATGGAGGCCTGCGGTGGCAAAGTGACATTGGCAGACACGGACAGCGATGGTGAATCTACATGGGCGCCTTGGCGTCCCATCAATCAGTCCTTACCCTATAACAGCCTCGACCAGCGTCGAAATTAATCCCTCGTTTCCTACCCTTGCATTCGAAACATGCAGCTTCCCAGGCAAGCACAAAACCACAACCTTGCTATGGTTCATACACGACGAAAGAAAAGCTCACGAAAAAGCACAAGAAGAAAATGCGTCGCTCGCGCATTAAGATGGAGAAATCACCGTGGCCAGTCGAGAAACCCGGAAGTCGATCGATGTGAGCCTCGCTTCTTGCTTCGTCGGGCGGAAAAAAGCACCCGCCAATGACATCCACAGGTGGGCGTAACGAAGGCGACCACGACGAAGGCGGAGAAAACTTGGAGAAGAAGAAATGAGGCCCTCACTCCACCGTAAAAGACCGAGGAGACTACCACTCCTCGCCGAAAAAGGCGCGGTGAACTCTCCCCGAGTCACGGTATGGAAACAATGACGGAGGAAAGGAGGTCTTCGAGGAAGGAGGTTCGGCGATGTGCTCGGTGAAGATGAAGGCGATGGGAGCGACCAAGGGGCGGTGAGGAGGAAGGCGGCGTCCTTTCACGAGAAACGATCGTGAACTAAAATGGCGATACGGCTCGTCGAAAGGGGAAGGCTTACCTTTATTAATGCCAGGAGCTCGCCAAGAACAAGAAAATGGTGGTGCCCAAGCGATTGGAGCACGCCTCGGTGGCTGCGTGTCGAGGAGGGACGTCGGCGGTGTTCAAAGTCAAATGGGAAAGTTTCTTGAGTGGGATACCAAGTCTACAGCCATCGGTGAAGGAATTCTCGGTGATCTTGATATCGACCACGACAAGGGAGTCTTAGAAGCGCTGATTCACATTCCTCGGAGGCGGAGAGTTCACGGTTGGCGAGCTCACCAAGCTCTCAATATAGTGATGTTGAAGGAGGCGAGGCGCAAGCTACAAGGAGGCGCGTCGAGTGGTGCCCAACTGCGATGGAAAATGGTGGGGATGCGGGCAAGGCGATCGGAAAAGATGGCGCCAATTGAAATCTTGTGGCCTTGAAGGCAGCCCTCGAGGACCCGACCATGCGGTGTGCCACGGATCCTCCTGATCTCTTTGGCGAGAGAATAGCGGTGCACAATGTCGAAGCGAGTTATGCATTCTGCAGGCGATGCGAGAAGGCAAGGCTCAACCGTAGCCTGCAATTTCGCACATGAAGAGCATCATGGGCGGGGAAGCGGCGAGGCTATCCTTGTGCCACTTGCGACAAATCTTCGCCAATGAGCGATCACGCTTTCGTACGACTTTACCATAACCACGAGAGAGAGACACCTTTGACTGAAGCGCTCGAAGATGCTCAAGATCGTGGAAGCGAGGATGGCTTCGCCCATCTGCGGGGAGCTTGAAGCCGGTTGCAAGCCGGCAAGTTCAAAGGCCAAGGCAAGGTAGGACCTTGCAACACTTAGAACGCCCAGATGACACAGCTGCCTCGCTGATTGCAAGAGACCTTGAATGAGATCGGGCTACGGCTCGCGTTTCGCCCGTTAAGGATTGGTATCCTGCATCCCTAAGCTTTCTCCTTGTGTTTGTGTCTTTTTTTTTGTGTTTTGTTTTCTTCTTTGTTTTTATGTTTGTTTGTTGTGTGTTTGTGTTTTAGGGGACCTAATTAGTACAACACTTTGCCACGAGCAAAGTGTGTGTGAGGAAGGACCCTGTTTTGTTGTGTGTGTTGACCGGCGCTTTGAGATGACATGATGATTATGATCTTGGCATAGGCTTTGTAATACATGTTTAGCTTGTTTCAATAAGGTTAGTATGACGGAAAAGGGCGTAGCGTGCTGTGAAATTGAGCCTATATGCTTTATCATTGCAAGCATGATTTCTATTATGTGTTATTGGATCTTGACTTGGTTGTGCTAGAATTTACTGCCGTCTTGATCAAAAGCAGGTATAAGTGCTCAGGCGATTTAGGCTTTCTTTTATAGCCATGGTCGACAATGAAAATAAACCAGATATATGTATCCTTTGCTAAGCTTTGGTGCTCGTTTTCTTTTAATTACCTTGTCTTCTTCACGACACAGGGATTGACAGGAAGAATAGGGGAGGGATATGTATGTCTTGGGCATCGTTAAGGCAAAACACAAACAGATGCCTTGGCCTTAGGGCATAATGAGCTTAAATTGAGAAAATGGGGTAAATGTATCCCAATTGAAAATGTGTAGAAAAACAAAAGGTGGGGAGCATGTGATAAAAAAAAAAGAAAAATTTCCCAAAATATAATGTGTGCTCGAGGCGTAAGTATCTTGCGGAAATGAGAAAACATTACTGAAAACCTAAGTCAGAACAACCTTAAAAGCTTTCTACTTTACTTTTCGATACAACCTAAAAGACCTAAGGATAGAGAACTTATACCAAGCTATAGAGGCGAGAGAGATAGTGGACTGAGCAAGCCTATGCACTTGATCAGTCGTCAGAATGTGAGACCATCTGAGTGTTTGAGTGCTTGAGAGAGGAACTTCCACTTGCTTTGCCACGATCTTGATTGACGATACATAGGCTATTATTAATCGTCTATGCGGATTATCTTTGTTATGTTTCATCTTATCCTTCTTTGGTTTTTGCGTGTGTTGTTTGTGTGTTTTGTTTTTCTTTTGGGCGATGAATGCTTGCGCGAGGACAGCCAGTGGTTGAGTGTGAGTGTGATGAGCCGCTTTTAGGTCTCTTTTGGGGTAGTCCTTGCCTAGAAGAGTGCATTTTGTGTGTTCTTTGTGTGTGTGTGCGTATGCAGGAGGACACACTTTGAGTCTTCGGGTTGAGGCGGACATTAGGCGAGATCAGGCCAGCCTCACGTGAGAGGTAAAATCCCAATTACCTTGGCAAGGCATTCGACATCTTGCGAAGACACGGTGCCACCAGGGGAGCTAAGCTAACCAGGTGACATGAAGCCAGAGGATGATCGAGTCGAGGAAGAGCGGGGGACGAGTGCGTGGGGGACAAGGGGTGGCTTCGAATGCGGTGGGAGGCGAATAAGAACTCAGGCGGACTTGCAAGAAAGGAAAGATTAAGGCAAGGTCGCTTGCTGTAGGCTGATTTTTGCCGAAAAGGAAAGGTCGGTGTGGTGGTTGAGATGAGACAAATCATCCGTTGAAGCGGAGAAGTCTCCATCGGTGGTTCAGACCGAGCTGAACACCTGCACCTGCCCTGCCCGAGCTACGCGTGACCCGATCGAGGAGGAGTATACTTGGCTCCAACAACCACTTGAACATATCATCGGTTTCGGAGGAAGCATCAATTCCATAGTTCTCTACGCACTTTTCTCTTTCATTTCCTTTGGTTTGATTGGTGAGGAAGATAAACAAGTCCTACGGGCAAAATTTAAGTTATGTATTTTGTTATCTCTTTCGAACAGCTGCTTGCGGTGCTTTCCTTCCATTTGATTTTATATTCAGTATGATTTCGTTTATGTTCTTGTTTATTACTTTTGTGTTTATGTCGATTATGCATGAGTAGTCGGTTTGGTTGGGATCGGGGTGAAACACGTTGAGTCGAGGTCATGAGGTCGTGAGGTTTAAACGTCCTTAGAACCTTGAGTGGGTGTTCCGAAGCTCAGGCCTTGATACCCATGTTATTCCCTTTCCTTGGCGTTAACTCGGCGGTAGCCTTGAGGGAGGGGTAGCTACAAGCAATAGCGGGAGTAAGACATCAGTGTCTGTTTGTCCCGAGGAAGTGCGGTGGGTGGGTGATTGTATCCGTCGGCCTTGGGCGAAATTGCGAACCACTCCACTTGGACGGTTGTGGCTAGTTAGGTGTCTGGTGAGAGTTTTGTTGGGGTGGAATACCAGTGAAGTGTCTTCCCTAAGGAGAGTGTCTTGGCAAGGGGGCGATGCGGGGGTCTCTGTCCGTCCTAAAACATAAGGAGCAATTTGAAATTTGGGGGCACGGTGTGCGTGGCGAAAAGGCTACATGGTACCTTTAACCAACATACACTCGTGGTGAAAACCTTTGAACCTATGACCGACATCTTGACGGTATCTCAACATGTGGAACCCTTCCATTGCTTGTTATTTGACTTTTACCTTGTGTTTAGTTTTCGGTTTACTTTTAACGAGATCTATCTCTCGGTACATTTTTTGAGACCGTCGACTTGTTGACACCTTGCCCTCTGGATAACCTCCTACTTAAATTTTGACAACTAGGTAATAACCTGACCAGCTCTCTTGGGTTCGACCCTTAACTTACCATATCACGAACTATGTGTTCAGTTGAAGGAGATTGAAGTAGTATCTTGTACCTTGAGGACATTTTGACGGCGGGTTTTAGGCGGTGCATGACGCAAGTGATTATGCCGTGGGGATGCTTGGGCGGAAAGAGTGGGAAGAGGTCATGTCATTTATTATGCTTCCAGACTCAAATCCGCCAATCAACTACTCGACCACGAGAAAAATTATTAGCCGTTGTTTTGCTTGTGAAAAATTTAGATCTTATCTTATTGGTTCTAAAGTCATCATTTATTACGACCATGCATCTCTCAAATATTTACTATCTAGAAGGAATCTAAGCGCGTTTGACGATGGATACTCTCTTGTAAGACTTGACTTGGAAATCAAGATAAGAAGAGCGTAGAAAATAATATTCTTGATCGTTTAAGCGAGAACAACATCGAGACGGTATGCAATCTTGAATGACTTTCGGATGAACACATGTTAGCAATTGAAGGTAAGATTCCTTGGTATCTTGATTTAGTTAATTATTTAACCAGCGGCATTTTCAAAGTGGCTGCTCGATAAAATAAATTGAAGAGTCGAGCAGTATTTCATATGGGACGACCCTATTTGTGGAAAACTTGTGCGGATCAAGTAATCCGAATCGTCCGAGATGATGAGGTTCACTCGATTCTCGATTTCTACCATTCGTGTATGTGGGCGTTTGGACCACGAACAACGTAAAATTCTTGATTGTGGTTTTTCTGGAATCGATTTTCGAGATCTTCTGACTTTTGTAAATTGCGATAGATGCCCGTGACAGTGTTATTTCTTCTCGTCATGAAATGCCTCAAGTTCCAATTTTAGTGCATGAAATTTTTGATGTTTGGGGTATGGATTTTATGGGCCGTTTCAAGTTCATGCGGTAATTCTTATATTTTGTTAGCGATCGATTATGTTTGAAATGGGTGGAAGTAAAAGCCACGCTAATGACTCTAAAGTGGTTCGAGGTTTTCTCAAGTCTAACATTTTAATAGGTTTGGTATGCACCGTGCTATAATTAGTGATCGGGGCACTCGTTTACGCACCGAACCTTGGAAGCCCCTTTCAAGAAATACGGGTACATCACGAGGTTTCTGACATCATCCACGTCGAGCGTCAGTAGGAGTTTGAATCGAGAAATCAAAAATATTCTTGAAAGCGGTTAACCCATCTCGCGAGTTGGGTTTGAGATTGGGCGATGCGATATGGCATACGAGCTGACGTCTGAATCTCGATTGGCATGTCTCCATATCGTCGATTTTTGAAGCGGTGCCATCTACCGTTGAGCTCCAGCATAAAGCATTTTGGGCGATAAAGCGATGTTGTTTAGATGAAGATATGGTAGGAAAAGAAGGAAGTTTCAATCATAGGAATTGGAGAGATACGTTTGGGCATATGAGAATGCTCTTTTTACAAGGAGCGCACAAAGCTCTTGCATGACAAATACATTCGAAGGAAGAATTTTGAGGTCGATCGGATAGTGCTCTTATTTAATGCTCGCCTCGAGAATCATGCAGGAAAATTGAAGTCTCGTTGGACGGGTCCATAAGTTGTATGTGTCGACCAGCAGTGCGTAGAAATTTGTAGTTTAAGCACACGTAAGTACTTCGATAAATGGACAACTATTGAGCCGTACTATGAAGGGATGCAAATACCACATTCCGGATGTGAATTTAGGTATTGGACTTCAAACAAAACCTTGTTGGGAGCGACCTAAAGTTTTCTCCTTTATTTATTTATTCTCTTATTTATTATTTTATTTAAAAAAGAAAAAAAAATGTAAGCTGCTTTAAGAGAGGAAAATAGATTTTATTGAAAAAGTCAAAATTTCAATCTATAATTGACTCTATTTTCCCATTTTTTCGCACAAATTGACTTATTTTTTTAACCCAATTTTCTTCTTCTTCCAAGTGCGGTACCGATTAGCGGCCACTCACAGATGGTGACCCTCGCAGGAATCGATCCACGACCGCGCGCCATCGCCGGCCATAATGACCGTGCGTCGTCGCTCCCTCGCCGGCGCCGCTGTCGCCTGCTCACGAGGAGGAACTGACAACAACTCCGCTCCGCCGTGACTCCGGCCTTTGGGCGAAGAAGTTACCCACACCCTACTGGTAATCACGTCGCGGTCACAGCCGCTTGCCCGTGCAAGCGAAGGAGACCACAACCCGTCCGCACTCCCTCGCCAGAACCCGGCCCTGCGCCTGGGATGAAGATACTATCGGTACTACCCTCGCGTCGATATCTCGCTCGACTGCCACAAACCCAGCGTAGCAAGCACGCTGACCATCTTGGAGCACGATCCGGCTCCACGATCAAATGCATAGGCACCAGCGTTAAACTTGTTGCCCGCGAGAACTTACCGCCGTGTCGTTGTACTTGCGCACGGCACCTTGGTTGAGCAACCTCAATCCGAGGCGTGGCGAGTCGTTCGACAAAATTTTCGCTCGAGACAACGAGGTGGAAAAGCTAACTCAAAACTCATGTCGTGCTATGATTCATACGTTTATTTGATTGGAATGATATAGAAGTATTAGGTGTCGATCCTTTAATCGTGCTAATTTTCACACGTTGGATGGGAATCTACATTTGGATTTGAACCATTATATCATGAATTATATATGGAGTTTATTTCCTCGTTTCAATTTGACCCATATCACCATGCGATAGCACACTGCAATCTTATTTCGTTTGAATGGCCACATTGATTTCTCGTGAATTCGTTGAATATTTCTTTGGATTTTAGGCCGACACCTCTACGGTGAAGAGTATTTATCGCTTTATGTGATGTGTCGATGAATTGTCGAATCTTGTTGTAACAATGGCTATCATTGTGCATTGAAAGCGATGAGAGCGACTTTCCAAAGTGCAAATATTCGAGACCACCTTTGCGTTTATGTCATAGGTTTCTTTCACAATTTGTTTGGTCGTATTAATTCTATGAACATTGTGATAAGGAAGTATATATATTGGACAACATGGTTAAGGGGATAAAACTTAATTTGGGATTTTGGATTACCAGTAATGGCATTTATATGCCACACATTTTACAGGCGCTTTAGGAGCCTTGATTGCGATTGGCTAGTAAATTGAGTGCACGTTACAATATTCAAATTCTCCGCCACTACATTCATGTTGTCGACTTTGAACCATGGGTCTTTTATGTTTTAAATCATGAGGAAATTATCAATTGTTGAAAGGGAGTTGTCGACCGAGCATATCTGTTCTGAGGAACATGACCCGTCTAGCGACTGCGTGATCGACTGACATGGCTCGGCTTTCGGCCCGACATCTTGGCGCGTATGGCCCACACGACACTTGCGTCTCGATTGGCAGCATCTTTGGAGCCGGTTTGGATCTTTGACCGGCCGCATTTCGCCGTTGATCATTCTACCACCATCGGCTCCGCCCTCGTATGACATGTTAGGAAGTTACATTATTTATTTTGTTTTGTTGTTTCGTGTTTGTTTTTGTTCTTGTTTGTATCGTCGTTTTCTTCCACAATGAGGACAACTTGTTTATCTAATTGTGGGGGAATGAAGTTAGTTGTTTCTTTTACGTGTTTCGTTTGAAATAAAACAAAAACAAAAATAAAAATAAAAATAAAATAAAATTATGGTTTTAAAATGTTTACGGTTATGTCTTGTTTGTTTTGAGTCTTTGCACTACATGATGGATGAATTGAGTAGAAAGGATGAGGATATTGCTGCAGTACATTTGGTTGTTTCTTTTGATGATAAATTGTCAAAAACATATGTATGTACTCATGGACGATGAATAAGTGCAGATTGATCAAATTGTTGAGCACTTATATTGTGAGATTTGAGCATATGAGCAAAAACTTTAAAATGCTCCATGTTTCTTTGAAGAGTGTTGTGTCGACTTAATTGCTTGATGTCTTGTTTGCACTTGTTGTAGTTGAAGCTGCATATGAAATTCTAGCACTAAAGTGATCTAGGCAATTTTTGAAGCGAATCCTATATATTTGGCTTTGATTATATACTACATCCTAAATTTTCCACTAGTTAGCCTTTTGTTATGTCGTTTTCTTGATCATTAAAAGCTATTAAATATGAGCCTTAGCTTTTCTTAGCCTTCTTTGACCCACCAATAATATGCAAGTTTTGTGAATTTTTGGTGATCGGTAGGATTATATTTTGGTGTTCAATGTGATTGAAAATATGGAAGATTATCTTTGGTGTTTCATAGAAAAAAGAAAAAGAGAATGGGAAAAGAAATAAAAAAAAGAAAGGAGAAGAGCAAGTAAACTAGGGAATCATGTGAATGAGCAAAATGTTTGAAGGTATATGTTGATACTTTCGTTTATGAAGAGCGTGGTGATGGTACGATGGAAGGTGTGCGACAGCGTTGATTGATGAGATAAAGATTTGATGATACATCTTGCATATTTTGGTATTATAAGCCTATTTTACCCCATTGCTTTATCCTACCTATGCTTTGACATTACAACCATGAAAGACTGAGTGATTGTGCATGAGTTCACTTGGTGGATCTGGTGACATATGGGCAAACTTGTGATTGAAAGCATGAAGTCGTGATTTAATGAGTGAAATCTGCAAATTTTCTTTCTTTGAGAGTCTTGGAGTGAACTTGGTGAGGTTTGGATTGATCTTGCATGATTTTGACTTGAATGAAAGGTGTTTGCATAGTTTTGAATCAAAGGAAGGGTTGGAGGATTGCGGAGGATTGTATTCTAATCACTATAATCTTTGTTCGTTAAGTCATTGCCGATTTGTTTTGAGTCTGTTTCTTTTCTCTCGTTTCGGTTTTTGTTTTTGCTTCCTTTCTTTATGCTCGAGGTGACATCGTCTAAATGTGGTGAGATTTGATTAGGCGTATTTTATACGTATCTTTTGGGTGATGTTGATGAGTTTAAATGCTTAATATCTTAATCATATTTTATGAAGCTAATTACATATTTTGTGGATTTTGTAGGTGTTGGAAGAATTAACATCAAATTGGAAGAGTTTTTGGAATATCTAAAGTAAAGGCGATGCAAGGTCGTGCGGTATGCCCATCTTGCCTTGTTTATTGATACTCGGCGATAATGGCGTGGATTAAATGGATTTTGAAGGTTTTGTGATATCAAGCGAAGTTTAATGTAATAGGCCTCAAATATTGAATTGAGCCTCTTTAGTTATTATTTTGAATTATCTAATAGTATCCTTATTATATTAGAATAGGTTCTACTTTTATAGGGGATTAGATTAGATTTTTTAGGAGATAAGATTGTTTGAGATTTTCATATAGGATAGCCTTTATCACTTTTCACATACTCATTATTCATGCGGGGAACCAATTTTCTGAGTCAGTTTTGGTTTTGCAATTAAAGTTGATTTTCATCTTTATTGTTCTTAGATTGTTCGTTCATTATTATCATTATTATTATTAGCTTGAATTCATTTATGAGTTCTAGCTAATCTCTTTCATTAGGTGAAGATTAAGGATGCTCTAGCGCGACACATTCCTTGAGATCTAATTGTTTTTATCATTTGATTTTATCTGCATCACATTATTCTCTGTTTATTGTTGTTAATTATTTCGTCTACGCTAGGTAGTCGTGGATATTTAGTAGTTCGGAGTTAATTAGTAGCCAATTGAATCGGTCATCCGTAATTGTGGTTTAGATTTGATTAGTGGTAAAGTGATTCGTAGTCGAGAGTTTTGATCTTAATCGATAATTAACGTCGAGTTTTATCGGTTTTGAATCGGGTTTCTCTAGTTCTTAAAATTGTCGGCTCATTAAATCTATAGAGTGTCTCTTCGGTTTGTCGATCGATTAGAAGTAGTTAGTGAAGCGTCTTCCTAATTATCGATAAATTAAGGAGAGATAAGATTGTGTCGAGGCGTCTTGGTGATCATGCTGGTTTGTTTGCATGAATTGAAGCACTACTACAAATATATCTTTTCTCACACCTCATAGACTCGCTTTTCTTAAAATCGTAGTCTATGTCTGAAATTTTGAAATATAGACTACGCTATACTTAATATCGTAGTCTTTATGTAATGCGTGTTTTGACACCCAATACACTACTGATTATCAAAAAGCGTAGTCTATGTGCATAAATTTTTAAAAATAAGAAAATAATAAAAACAAAACAAAAGCAATCTCTACTCTTGGTTTGTCTCTCCCGAATCCACTTTTCCATTTTCTTCTTAGTGCCTCTGCTCTTTGATTCGAAATCCTTCCTTGCATTTCTTTTTTCTTACTCTCTACATAGCCTCGATTAATCGAGAATCAAGGCAACCTCGGCACCACCATCTCCATCTCGTCATTTCTTTCTCTTTACTCACCAAACATCATTTCTCTCTTTTCTAGAACACTCTAGATTTCCGTTCTTGGCCTTGTTTTATGTCGGACACAGCGGCGATCGCGCCGTCATCATCTCTCTCCTTGTTTCTCTCTTCTCCACCCTCTCAAATCTCTCTCTTGTCTCTTCCAAAAGCAGGTCCGATGCTAATCCTCTCGCTTACATCCCTTTCTGATCTTGGGGCTCGGCGATGTGACCGGCGGCCTCATCCTTCTCGTCTCCATCTCCCTGTCTTTATCTCAGACCACCACAAATCGGAACTCCCATAAGACCCAAAACAAAACCTCACCTTCCCCAATTTTTTTCTCTATCGTAAACCGTTAGCCTCATTTATCTCTCTCTCTCTTTCTCTCTCTCTCTTAACCTCTACATACATCGCTCATCATTCAAATGGCTTCCAAGAACGAATAAGGCTCCTTCAGGTCCTTCCAGAGTGAGTTTCTCTTTCACTAATGTAAATCTCTTTCAAAATCTTCAAATTCTCGGTTTTTTATGATTTTTCCCTTCATTTTGTTGTTTTGTAGCTTAAAATCTCGGTTTCTACATTTCTACATATTTTGCTTCTTGATAAATTCCATAGATGCGTGTTCGTAAAATTTTATTGGATTATTTTGTTCCGTTCTTGTTGTCGAGGTGTTTTTTCCTTTTCGTTTTCTCACGATCATTAATTAACGATATTTTCATTTAATGTTATTATTGGGTCTTGATGGTTATATAGAGCAAGTGTAGTATCGATGAGGCTTCCATAGATAAGAGGAGAAGGATTGCAAGCACAAAATGCCAACTAAAAATGGAACACGACCTCAAAGTCGTCAAGCATTTTAGTTGTAAATGAGGGCAAGATCTCCCCTTAGTAGGCCGTAAGCAATTACAGCTCGATTGTGGTGTTAACCTCAAAGTCGTCAAACATTATCACGGTCTCTCTCTCTCTATTGGTTTGTATCTTGGCGGTTTGGTTGAGCTTGTATCAATGTTTCTATTACCACTATTACAATCTCTATCTGAATTGATTACTTGATTGCATATCGTGTCCCTTATCTCATATATAAGTTAGATCATACGGTGTGTAGAAGATCCATGATACGTATGATTGGTCGAAGCTTAATGAGATATAAAAGTTTCATCTGAGACAACTTGAGGACGAGTTGTCGGTATAGGGCTGCGATATAGATAAGAAGTGACTTGACTTGGTTGCTTGTCTATCTTTGATGCGTCTCGGCGTATTGAAGGATCACGGTGAGATGAGTTCTTACATCCGAAGTCGTGAAGAACCAAGATCTCGGTGACTTCGATGATCTAAACCTCGATAAGGTATTAGGTGAGTATGAGTTCTTGACCATCACTTTGACTTGTTATGGGTGAGGTTATATGTTAACTTGATATTCTCCGTATTGGGTGGTGGCGTCTTGTATGTCATCTAGGTTATCATATCAGTCACCGTATCGTTTAGGATGATGGCGTCCCCAAGGGAGCTCAAAGGTTTATTGTACTAAACCACGGGTTGAGTTAGCTCAAGTACAATAATAAGGTTGAGTGGTACTACTTAAGAATTAAAGATATTAATTATTTTAAGCGATCGGAATGCTCTAAATAATTAATGGGCGTGTGATATCTTAAATGAGGATTCGTAATGTCTAAGTGCAAGCCTTTCACCTTCGGTAATAAAGGGTAAGTCGACATTTATTCTCTAGTGGCATGAATAAATGTTTATAAATTAATTTATGTTACAGGTGAACATAAGATAATTAATTGTTTGAGGTCCATCTTTATTCCTTGCATTTGATCACAGGTTGGCCATCCGGGCCGTAACACACAATCGGCGCCCCATCACTCCATGGTAAGGATTTGATCCTCTTTATCCATAAGGATATTATTATATTTATGGGATATGCATGGATCATTTCATATGGGATTATAATGCATTATAAATATAAGGTAAGAGATAAGATCAAGGTTAATCCACAATTATCTTAACCTAATTTTCGAGAATCCATAGTTCTTGGAAGAGAATTTTGAAAAACCTAGAGAGAAATAGGGTGATTTTCTGTAGCATTCTCCATAGATAGTCCTCGCTCGGCGTTGGAGATTGGGCCAGGGATCTGATCCGAAGGTCAGCGAGAGTCTCGATCCATTCATTCCCAATAGATTGAGGTAAACACAAGAAAACCCCTACGTGTTGCATTAATTATATAGCGCGTGCTAGGAATATAATCGATGTATGGTGAATTAAACATCGAAGATAGATCCTCGGAGAGGTAAACATAGTTTTCCTACCTACCACGCTTTCACGTTTGGTTTGTGAATATACATTCTTCATACATGATTGCTTGGATCATCAATTTTGATAAGCTTTGAGCGTTGACTATATAATATGATTGGCTCGATCTTTGTCGTGGCGGAGAATCGAATGCATCATGAGGGACAAAGCATACAAATTAGTGCTGGTTTCCTTAGTAGCGCTGATGCATTGCTCTTTTATCCAATCTATCTTCTTTGTTTTGTTATGTTCTTCTCGATGATTGCCCCTTGAGTTTTCTCATTTCTCATTTCCCTTTATTATGATGCGATCTAAAGTAAAATACACTTTTGATTTCTATTTGAATTTCTTCATTTATGGTCTAATTTATGCATTTGGTTCGACAACGATTATTCTCCACACGATTATTAAAGCGGTTTCTCTTGCTTTTCACCAAATACAACACAGCTAATTTCACGATTGTTCACAATTTCCATCATTTATGTGAGCGAGATCTTTGCGAACATTGGTAGCGCTAACGAGGATCGATTGCTTTTAGAACATCGGTGATTCTTGTGACCATGTTGGCGAGTTTGTACTATTATTTTGTGCTATAATTTAGTAGCATTAGTAGCGCATGCCGTTTGACATGGATGAATATATTTATTTGCATACAAATCTTTATACATTGATTTGGTTCTAACATAGTACTATATTCTTAAATTGATGTATACAGGTTTGGCACTTATAAAGCAAATGAGGCTTTACTTTGGCAGTTGGAAGATACTTTTGCGGTGAACAACATCTTACAAACGGTGGAAGCTCATGCGTATTGGAGAAGACCAATGATTAATACCTTCAATTGAGCATTACTCGGCGAAGTTGAAAAAAAATTAAACTACGAGTGCGTAATAGTGGAGATTTCGGTTGTTAAGTATGTGTTTTTGTTAAGTGCTTTGATAGTAGCTTTATTGTTGAAAAGTTTGATGCTTGAATTATGATGGGATTCTTTTGTGTTGCAACGTTTGATATTTTTGCGGAGAAGAATAACAAAATGATTGATTTCATTAGAAGGCTTGCGATGTATCGAATGGTTTCTCGACTTGAAGCAAACCATGTCGAAGCGAGGAAGAGATTAAAAACTATTGGAATTGGCGAGAAAAGAGGTGCAATGACAGGTTATCTTTGGTCCTTTTATGCAGAGACATTGTTATTTTACTTGTGAACTTGTAAAGAAATCAAATTTAACTCTTGTGGCTCTTTTCGAGTTGATAATCAAATGAAACATATCTGATTCTCTTTCTTTTTTTTCTATATTTGTTAGGGATAGATGATATCTCATCTTCGTTCTTGAAATTGTTTATCAAAATTCTCAAATAAAATTTTCTTCTAACCAATTCAAAGTCATAATGGGCGTTAAAGTTAGTCAAATACATTGTGGATTTCTCTAAGGTACATATATAAACAAGGTGTTGAAGAGGTTAAACTGCTACATAACCCGGCGCGAATGTTTATCCACAAGACTCTCCATTTTCAAACTCAGTCGCGTCCTTTCTCTTGTTGATGGTGGGTTGAACTAACTCCGTCCATCCGAAAATCTCGCACATATATAGTAATCCGTTGTTTAGTCTATATCGATTCGTTTGTAGTGGTGTATAATTATTGATAGCGAGAAGAAGAAGAGGAATCAAGTCTTGATGGGATCAACTACTCTTGTTTTGAGGTCGATTCTTTCTGGTCTTTGGGTTACGGTTGTGGATCATGATCACGCATGTCTCAACATTCTTCCAACATGCTCATCACTACAACTATCAAGGTCTTACATCTATACTATGCCTCTCATTCACTTGAACAAATGTACTTGCTAAACAATCTTAATTGTTAATATCTTTTGAGCATGTCGAATTTGTGTTCTTGGATATATATCACTTTTATTCAAGATTAATTACATTCTTTCTGTTTCCCTTAGCTATACTCCTTTGCATCTGTGAAAATAATGGTGGAAGTTAGCCCATGATTACCACTAGATGACATGCATGATTTAATTAGAATAAAATGTATATATACATGGTATATCGCGGCGATTCTTGATTTTACCTTAGTGAGCTATTTCATTGGAACCCTTTTTGCACCATGTATGGTTAGAGAAGTGTTAGTTAGAAAGTGTGCATTAATAATGTGGTGGCTTCGTGAGTTTTAGTAAGTATATGTAATTCGGCCTGAGGCGCTTGATGCGCTCGAAAGAAAAGATGGAATCAACATTGTCGTGTGATGTGAATGTGGTGAACATGGATGGTTTCAACTTTATCAAACAAGTTGGCCTTAAAATGCACACTTTCGAGCTTAAATCACGAGCTTAAATATGTTTAGGTCTTATAGTGTTTGAATTCACATGACTTATCATTGTACAATGCAATCGGAGAAGCAAACTCGAGCTACGATTATAACCATTGATTTATAGGATAAAGGATGCGTAAGTTATAGTTTGCCAATTTTGATATGTGGTGGAACATTTAGTCATAAATCTTGTATCGGATGTTACTATATGTTTGCATTTACTTGTCTAACTACTATTAATTGCTTGGAGGGCAATTTTTATGTTTAATGTAATTTTTTATTTATTTGTATCTAACTATTATTAATTGCTTGAGGAACATTTCATTTCTTTAATATAATCATTTTTATCATCTGAAGTGCTAATATTCTATTTTTGAATTGTTAATAGTTTAAATCGATCTTACTCTCGAAGGACATTGATGAAGTTCACGTTGAATGAAGCGAATCTCATCTTAACTACATATAGTATTGTGATGTTTTAGTTGTAAGTTATTGATCTTTGAATTATTTTATCTTTGTGATATGGGATACGTTCTTATTGTTTTGTTATGTGATGTGCATAGTATTTTTGTATAGTGATTTTGTAGGCTAATGAAAGCAGTTGCATATTTTGTATAGTGATTTTGAGCGTAATAAAGCAATTATATTTAATCTCATTTGCTTTATTTGATTGTGCGTTATTAATTGTACATGTTTTAAATAAAGAAATTAACTACGGTTGAAATTGAAAAACCGTAGTACAAAAGATATATTGACTACGTTTGATAAGTCGATAGTGAGTCGGTATTAAATTGACTACGGTTGTAATAGAAAAAGCATAGTATATAAAATATAAAATTTTGCATAAAAACCGTAGTAAATTTAGCATTAAAACCGTAGTAAATCGATCCAAAAAACCGTAGTAAATACATTTAGACTATGCGTAAAGCAGCGTGGTGTATGCGAAAATAAGTGTCTATCTTTGATATAGGCAACGGCATAAAAGCGTAGTGTATGTGAAATTCGGTCAGTCTATAGTCGATATGACTACGCTCGAGCGTGGTGTGTGAAATTCGGTGTGATGCATGGGTATAGACTACGGCTTAAAAAACATAGTCTATTTGAAAAGTGTAGTCTATAGTTAGAATAGACTACGCATAACGTAGTGTATCTTTTTATTTTCTCTACACCACTTTTCTCTGGTCCCAGCATAGACTACACATATTATCGTAGTCTATCTTGATTTTCTAGTAGTGAAGTTATATTTGCATCGAGGATCGGTTGTCTAGCTAGAGTGGAATTAATTGGGCAGGGATGCCTTCGTCATATTTGTTACAAACAAGCATCTGGATTTCCTTCTTATTTGCTATTTTCAATTTTATAGTTTATCTCTCTTCAGACTTATTTTCTGGTGGAAAATTGAAGAAATTCGCCAATCCTTTGGGAGCGATTTTGCTACTTCTTTACATGCGGTTTGGGCATCTTGACCGTGTGTCGGATTACGCTCACACTATGCGTGCGATGTGGGCACCTTGATCGAGTGTCGGTTATTTTGGTGAAAAGCGACACGCGGTGATTTATCTTTTGATCTTGTTGTACCTTCCGGTCATCGATTTGTGATTCATTGAGCTTGATTTTATGTGTTAATTTACGATCGACTTTAATGCATATCTAGTTGCCAATTGAATATGCAGTTTTAATTGTCGATCGATCTTGAATGCACAATCTGGGTAAGCTTGAGTCGTAGCTGAAATAGGAACATCCGTATGAAACATATTCTTTGTGATCTATTGGAGTTACTAATTTTCACCTTGAGACATAACAATAATAGGTAAATTAGTAATCCACAACCATAGTTATTGTATGCGAAATATATGGATATTTATGTGATCTTTCATCTTTGATTGGATTAAATTGGTAAATAGATTAATAGGTTAATTGTGTGTATCTGGTTGGGTTAAATACATTCTTATGATCAATCTTTCATTCTGAGTTCATTCTTATTTTATTTATTGTCTAGAATAACCTCGTCTCTTGATATTGTTGCTGAATAATCAAAGATTATGTGTTAATTATTAATTGTGTTTTTTTATCGGTCTATTGATACGATATAATACTTGTTGTTTTACTATCAATTATTTTGGTAGAAAATATAACGATCACTTTCTTAGAACTTATAACCCGGACTAGCGGTGGCTCTCTTGACACAAAATGATATCGTATACCTCAAAACATGATTCAAGCTTTATGAAATATTATTGCATGAGCGTTATTGGCGCCAAATGTTATGTTTTGTTGTAATCTGTCGATGTTGGTATATCGGCGTGATATGAAATGTTGGTCCCCAGCGTTAAGGACTAACTCGGATTGTGTACCGTGTATTTGTGTGTTAGGTTAGCTACCTCGACAGTTCACGACAACTATGTGTATGTCTGCTCCATGGTTCGCAAATGAATGAATGAATGAATGATCGGATATGGAACAACGTGGATGAAATAGTCCGATCGGACACTTTGGAAAATGATAAAATATTTTATAAGCATGAGTCTTTTCAACTAAAATCATTATGTGCTATTGTGGGCGGTTGATGACTTTTACAAAGAAAATGTTTTACAATGTGTCCTTGAGTACTTTTGTACTCGACCACGCATTTTTTGATGTGCGAGTTGAGCGAGGAATGGCGATGAGTGCGGTGGTGTAGAGTGGCAGTGTTTTGTTGCTATAATAGAAAGTTTCTAGAACCTTAGGCATGCGTCGTCGTATGCATGTCCACGTGTTTTTCGCGAACTACGATAATAAAATGTGTCTTGGTTATAGCGTTATTCATTCACGATGGGATATGGCTGACCGCTCGGGCCTTGGCCAAAGCAATGGGCGACCTAATGGGCGCCTGCAGCGGTTAAGCTGAAACCCGGCATCAAACTATTGAAGACCAAGTCAGCGGATTCGAGGATCCGGTTATGGAAGGAGATCGTGATCGATTATGAAAGGATATCGTGATTCCACAAATCGAGGATCGATGCATCTTTAAAGATCCACAAACATGTATAAATAGAGGTTAAGTCGGCGGTAAAGGGTTAAGCTTATTGAATACTAGAGCTTTTAGATACACTCATTTGTAATCCATTATAGTGAAAGTATTGAGGACCATCGCCTCACTGTGGTAGATCTCATTCCTCTACGTAAAACTCTTGTGTTCTTTCTTGCTTTTCTTAAATCTCGTATATTAGCATACACTAGATTTATCATTGGCACCGTCTGTGGAATCTTGAACAAAAAAAAAAAGCTTCGTGTTTCTACAACAATGGCGAGAACTCGTGCAAGCGTAGTCAGCCAGGTGGGTGGCAACAAGCCGTGAGGATGATCAGTAGTCACCTGTGCCATGCGAAGGGATGCGGACGCCACCGGCGACAACACGCTGAGGTTACATGGAGAACATTCCATACACCCCGGGATCGCCGCCTAACGAAGAGGAAGATGCCGACCTCAATGCTGGTGAGCAGGCGGTTCAGATCTGTGGTCCCGGCGGCCGTGTCCGAATTCCTCAGCGCGATCTCGTCGATTCGAGTTTCCTCAACGGAGGAGGGCGCCTCAAGAGCGCCGGGCGCGATTCTGGGCGCCAGGGTGGTTCGCCCCTCTGAAGTGATCAGCGTTCACCTCGATGTGATGGCCGAAGCGTCGTCGCAAATGCAGTCGATCCTTAAGTGCCGCCCAGCCGGAGGCACCGCCACCTCGGCACGCGCCCGTCGAGCGAGGCTGGGCAGAAAGAAGGCGGCGAACTCCCCCTCGAAGGCGATGAGCGCCGTTCGGTCTCCCACCTCGAGAGAGATGGCGCGAGCTTTCGGGGTTCAACGATGCAGGAGGATCATCTCTCATTTCTCGGGGAAATCTGGATCGCTTCTGACGATATAGGGCACCCAACGCCAGCTGCTTATGATCGGGGACCCCTCAGGCTCAGCACCGCCTACACCACCAACATGGCGAATCGAGGAATGGAAGATTTTCATATGTGCAAAATCTTTCCCGAGTCTTGATCTCCAACGCCCGGCGTTGGTTCGCCTCGCTTCCGTGAGCGACGCATACTTGCTTCAAGGATCTTATGGATCGATTCAAATGGCGCTTCACCGAAGATGCCACATCGACAACCCGTCATCCGACTGCTCGCTATCCGCCCGAGGGCGGGGCGAGGCGATGTCAAATTCATCTCACGGTTTATCGAGGTCGCCAAAATGATGAAAGTAGCGATCTTTACATCAGCAGCGTTCGAAGCGGGATTCGACTGGTGCCACGAATAAAGAGATCGCGAGAAAAGGCGGTGATCACGCCACGGACTACGGTGAACTATGTCGAAGGGACGGTCGGATCGCGAAGAGGAGACTTGGGAGGAGTAGAAGGTCGAAAGGAAGAGGCAGGTGACAGGAAGAAGCCTTTGTTGGTTTGTATCTGGAAAGATTTTGTTGAGCTTGTATACAATGTTTCTATTACCACTATTACAATCTCTATCGAATTATACTTGATTGCATATATACGTATCTATATATAAGTTAGATCATCGGTGTGTAGAAGATCGCGATGCGTATGATTGGTCGAGCTAATGAGATATAAAAGTTTCACGGTGAGACAACTTAAGGACGAGTTGTCGGTTTGAGACTCGATATAGATAAGTGACTTGACTTGGTTGCTTGTCTATCTTTGAGTGCGTCTGGCGTATTGAAGGATCCGGGTGAGATGTGTTCTATCTCGACCGTCGTGAAGAACGAGATCTCGGTGACTTACGATGATCTAAACCTCGATAAGGTATTAGGTGAGTATGAGTTCTTGACCATCACACTTGTTATGAGTGAGGTTATATGTTCTAACAATTCTCGCGTCTTGGGTGGTGGCGATCTTGTATGTCACGCTAGTTATCATGTCAGTCACCAGTATCCGTTTAGGATGATGGCGTCCTTAAGGGCTCAAAGGTTTATTGTACTAAACCTGCGGTTGAGTTAGCTCAAGTACAATAATAAGGTTGAGTGGTACTCTTAAGGAAATGAAGTTGTGTCGTTTTAAGCGATCAGTTGCTATAAATGATTAATGGGCGTTCGATATCTTAAATCTGGGGATTAAATGTCTAAGTGCAAGCTTGACTCAACCGGTAATAAAGGGGTAAGTCGGCATTTATTCTCTAGTGGCATGAATAAATGTTTATAAATTAATTTATGTTACAGATTGAACATAAGATAATTAATTATTTGAGGCCATCTTTATTCCTTGCATTTGATCCACAATTTGGCCCGTCGGACGTAGTAAAGAGGAAAATCGTGCCTGCTCTTATGGCGAGATTTTATTCTCTTTATCCACAAGGATATTATTATATTTATGGTATATGCATAGATCCTTTCCATATAAGATTATGGTAATAATCACGAGGTATGGAAATAATCACGAGAGTATGGAAATAATCTAAGATTATGGTATTTTCCATATAGGATTATGGTAATTTCCATATAGGATTATGGTAATTTCCATATGGGATTAAGGTAGTGCATTATAAATATAAGGTATGAGATAAAGTCTGAGTTAATGCTCACATAATATACACATTATTTTCGGACATCTCGTAGTATTTTGAGAGAAATTTTGGGTTTTGGTGAGAGAGCATTGGGTGATTTTCGAAGCATTCTCCATAGATCGTCCTCACTCGGCGTTGGAGATTGGGCAGCAGGGATCTGATCGAGGAAGGTCAGCAGTCGATCCGTTCGATCTTTTCATCTCGTTCCATCGACCTCTTGATCGAGGTAAACACGTGAAAACCCCTGCGTGTTGCGATTAATTATATAGGCGCGTCTGGGTTTGTAATCAATGTATGGTGAATTAAATATCAAGATGGATCCTCGGCGAGGTTAACATATGTTTTCCTGATTGGTATCGAGCACGGGATTAGAATCTTGCTCTGTTGGATTAATCACGTTTGATTATTGTATGCGTTTATTAATTGTGGATACATGGTTCATCGTGGCTCGTTTATTATTTTGTTGGGTTTTGTTTTACACCACGAAAATCCGTGGTTAGATTAGATTTTATTACGTAAATCTTATGCGTAAAGAAAAACGAAACGAAAAGAGCGAAGAAGCAAGCAGCGGGAAAACGAGGTCTCGGCGGTCCACAGGCGGTTTCATGGCGAGCCTCGCGGTCGCGAGAAGCGTCGCGAGCGCGCCGGCGCGAAGCGTCTTGCTCGCGCCACGAATCCTGGCGCCCGCAGCGGCGGCAGTGGTCGCGGGCCGACGCGGCAAGCGGCGAGCGAGCGAAGCGGCAGAACGCGTTCAGCGCGAAACCAGCCAGCGGCGGACTGTGATCGCGGTTTCGGCAGTGGCGGCGACATCTCGGCAGATGTTCGGCGCTTCGGGCGTGTATGGCGTACTCGACGGGTCGCGGTCGCGTGCGACCGAGGGTGAGCAGGCGGCGCCATGGCCCAGGCAGCGGTGGGCTTTGCCCTAACGTGGCCCGGCCAGTTGGGCCGACCCGGCCCGACCCGTTTTCGCCCGACCCGAGTTTTGGTCCGTGCGTGCCGCAGAGGCCCGTTTCAGTTTAATTACGTACTTTGTAAATCATGTAATAGATTAGATTTAAATGTGCGGGTTTCACGATTGGGCGCGATGAGCGTTTTATTTATTTTTATCGTTCATATGCATGTCGTGGATGTTTAAATTATGCGGTATGCTATGTATGTTTATATTACGTTGACAAACCTTTAAGTGTTTTTAATGGTGGATGCGCTTAGTAAGCATGCTGGGTTTATCGTTTATCAAGCATATTTTAGAATTCTGCGAGCATGTTTTACATGTTGAGTTCTATAGAAAGCATGCTAGGATTACGTGATCTGCATGGACAAACCTTTTGAATAAAAGACTAAGCAAGCAACCCGACTAATTAATTTTTCAAATTAAAATGTCGAGACCTCCTTTGTTTGATCTCTAAACAAAGTGAGGCCTCTTGTGATGGCGTCACAGCATTGGCTTGCTTGCTTTGTTTATCATAAGTTTGTTAGATGAGATTTCTAAATAAAACATTTTAAATCTGAGAAGTGGGAGTTTCGTGTAAGCGATCCTACAGCGTGGCTTGCATGTCGATTTTCATAAGTTCTCTAGAGATAGATATAAAATGAGATAACAAAAGAATTTGAATTGGGCGGTATGGTCAGAGTGGGTATGCCAATTCTAAAATTCATTTTACATTGTTAAAATTGTGGTCGATCTTGAACATACTTCAGTACAACTTCATGAAGTCCATGCTTGCGATAGTGATGTGGTGCAGTAAGGTCAATCGTTAATTTCATTTGTCATAAGGATAAGTTGACATGGATTGAAATTAAGCGACTAAAAGTATATTTTAGTGCAGTGGGGGTTCATGTGTAGCGTCCGCAGCGTGGCTTGCATGTGGAATTCCTTGGGCGATTGGAGGTTTGATTAATATTGTTTTATCAAGGTTCTGATATTATTATTCTGAATTATTCGATCGTATGCTTATGTGTTTACATTATCGTTTGGAGATATGTCTCTTCGCGATTATCGATATGCTCGCGCAAAATCCGTTATCCGGTCCAATTTTATCAGTGGAAGCGAAACATGGAATATGTTCTTATATTTGAAGAACACATGTTTGTTCTCACTACTCTAAACTTAGATGCCACTTCTTGGCGCGTCGACTAATGGCGAGAGTCAAGCGGACTTTGGAATAAGTCGAACAATATGGCTAAATCTTTATGTATGATTACGATGTCCAAGGCTTGCAGTGCATCATCGATCGATGGTGAGCCTTGACGATATTTGGTCGAGTCTCGAGTAAGTTTGGGCGATCGGATCGGACGATCGCTTCCACACAATGAGAGAAATCTTGGCGTGTAAGATGGAAGAAGGAAGTTCGGTCCATGAACATGTCTCCCACATGACTCATCTCATGGATAGTCTTGATCGGTTGGGAGGAGGTATTGGACGAAGCGGGTCGATATCATCCTCAATACTGCCCAGAGTCTTTTGAGAACTTTTGCGTAAATGCGATCATGAGCAAGACCGAGTTTACACTTAGTCGGTTCTTAATGATCTCGTGGCTGAGGAAGGAGTTATGGGAAAAGAGACACGTCTCTTGCTAACACGTCTAAGGGCCCAAAATTTTCGTTGCAAAATGGAAATAGAAAAGGGGTACCAAAGGTGGTAGAGGCGAGGGAAATAGTGGGAGTAATGGGAGCAAGAACATGGTGCCACGGAGGCTTGAAGAAGCGAAGGAGAAGGCGAAGTGCTTAAAGTGCGTAAGAGCCTAGGCATTGGAGGCAGAGTCGCCATCATGCTCAAGGCATCGCCGTTTGCTTTAATGTGAAATCATGTTTAGCAACATGTTCACACGTTCTTGGTAGTAGATTGGTATATGCATCATGTTTGTTACGCCTTGCAGGGTTCCCCGCGACAAGGAAATGAGCTGTATGAAGCGAGATAATCGATCTCCATGGCGCACAGTCGAAAGTCGAGGTCCGTTGTAACGGTTGGAGATTTTCTTTATGCTTCGATAAGCCGTTTAGTTTTAGAAAGGCTTTTATATGTGTCGGATTTTTCGGAAGTCTTAGTTACATTTCAAATATTTGTTGATGGATTTTGTTATTTTTTATAGTGGTGTTTCTATCATGAGAAATGGGAAGTTTATCGTGGTGGCACAGTTATATAATACCTTTTACTATTTCTCGACTATAATACTATAACTATGTTACACCTATCATCAATACCTAAAAAAGAAAGTTTTTTCAGGAGGACTATACATATTTGCTCGAATTAGATTAGGTTACATCAATCTAAATAGGATCAGTGCCTAAGAATGGGCGTGGGTGAATTAGTTACTCCGCTCCTATCCATCTGCGAATCTGCTATAGAAGGTAACGATCGCACCCATTCGCGCAATGGAGTTATAGAGCCGAAAATGTGTGGAATAGTTCACTTCGATCACGTGTGGATCGCGTGTCCACAAGCTCGGGAAGGTGCAGTATTTTGTCACTTCATTGACGATCATCAAGGTCGGATTTTCGATACTATTACGCGCAAGTCGAATGCTTTGAGAAATTCAAAAATTTAAGCGTGTATAGGAGAGCGAGCTAGGTAAAAGTATCAAGTCACTTGCGTAATCGATCGCGTGAGCGAATACCTCGATAAAGAGTTTATTGGACTATCCTAGTGAGTGTGGGATTACTCAGCCTGACTCATCGAGACCTCGCAAAATGGTGTTCGGAGCGAAGAAATAGACTTTCTTTTGAGAATGGTTAGATCTATGAAGTTATGCTACTTATCTGCTTTCTTACTGGGGTATGTCTTAGAAAGCAGTGACATATCTTGCTAATCTAGTATCCGTCACGTCATCGACAAGACACCTTTCGAGTTAGTGGTTTGGCTGAAGCTAGGTTTAAACCATCATAAAGATACGGGCCGATCCGTACGCTGAACAAGGCACGACAAGTATGTGAGGCTCAGACCGGCTATGGTGTTTATGACTATCTAGAGACGAAAGTGGTTTTTCTATAGTCTAGGATCGAAGGTCATTATTAGCCAACGCCTCGATTCTTGAAGGAGACTACATGAAAATCATAAATCCAAAGTTGAAATCATTCTTTGAAGATGTTAGAAGATGAATCGTTTCCACCACCGATTTAGCGAAGGTCGAGATATCGATCCAAGTGAGGATCGACACGAGATACTGAGAAATTGAAGTGGGTGAGGTTCCACTAGAATACCGACCGTCTAGTGGTTCTACCTGACGAGTTGTGCGAGTTAGAGAACCACAAGTATGCGCACCGCGTTGCCATTTGCACAGCAGAACCTGCGTCGTAGTGGGAGGGTTGTTCGTCGACCCGGCGATTTATGTTCGATGGGTGAATCTTGGTTATTTAGTCAATGACGAACATGCAATAATCGACCCATGGACATCTGAGGAGGAGACGTCTGAGATATTGATGCAAGATCATGCACGCGCTATGGACTTAGAAATGGAGTCCATAGCGGCTATGGATGTATATGAAAGACACCTCTACCGGATGGCGAGGAAGCCATAGGTAGTAAGTGGATATCTGAGAGGAAGAGATTCGATGGAGAGGTTTCGAACAGCCGGGCTTGTGGCGAAAAGGTACACTCAGTTGAGGGCATCGATTTCGATGAGACCTTTTCGCGCTGTAGCAATGCTCAAGTCCATGAAATTCTTCTAGCCATAGCGACCCACTTGAACTGAGGTTTGGCAAATGGATGTTAAAACCGCTTTTCTAAGCGGTTACCTTGAGGAAGGTAGAAACGTCTATATGCGACAACTGAAGGTTATGTGGTAAAGGTGAAGAGCATCTAGTATGGAAGCTTAAAGTCCATTTATGGACTTAAGCGAACCTCCAGATCATGGAACTTGCGCTTTGGCGAGTTAGTAAGTCATGGATTTACGGTTGCCTGCGAAAGTTGTGTGTATCGGTTGATGTCAACAGTGATGTGGTATTTCTTGCTTTATGTAGATGACATCCTTCTAGTTGGCAACAACGTGAAGGCATTATCGAGCGTAAAGAGTTGGCTATCGATCGGTTTCAAATGAAGACTTAGGAGATGCGGCGTACATTCTTGGGATCGAGGTTTACGAGATCGCGAAAGAAAATATTGAGCTTATCTCGGGCGTCTACATTGATCTTGTGATTACTCGTTTTAGTATGCGGAACCGCGAAAGGATTGCTACCTTTCGGACATGGCGTTCCTTTATCTAAAGCAGCGATCACCTATATTTATAAAGGAGATAGAGAAATGAGACAAGTTCACTGCAACCGCCGTAGGAAGTCTCATGCGCAATCGTACGCGAGCCCGATATACGCTATGCGGTAGGCATAGTAGCTAGATATCGATCTAACCACTGGACAAGCTCATTGGACTGCGGTAAAGCATATACTCAAGTACACGAAAGGACTAGAGATTATAGGCTAGTTTACATGGAGATAGTCCCCTTTGGGTTATCTGGGACTCGGTTCCAAAGTGGCCGTGATGAGAAAAAGTCGACCTCGGGCTATGTGTTTACCTTGGGAGGTGGAGCCGTATCTGGCGGAGTCGCGGCGTGCATTGGGACTCTACCATGGAAGCGAATATGTAGCGGCCGGAGGCTTCAGGAGGCTGTATGGTTGAGAACTACCTCATGGATCTAGATGTGGTTTTGGTTTGCCCAGAGTATCATAGTTCTTGTGATAACTCAGTGCGATGGAAACTTCGAAGGAACCACGGACCCACAAAGGCGACCAAACACATAGAGAGAAGAGTACCATGTCGAAATCGTTAGGCGAGGTGGCGTGCTGATTGAAAAGATTGATCTGACGGAAAATCTAGCGGATCCATTCACGAAAGCACGCCAAAAAGTCTACGATGGACACGTTAGAGGACTTGGATTAAGCGATGGCACCCACTTAGAAAGGAAACTTTTGTATAAGTGGGAGAAGCAAAGTGATGGTTGTTTGTAATAGCTAGTAGAAAGACACATTGTATACTAAAAGTTTGCTTTAGTATAAGTGGGAGATTGTTGGTTGTATCTTGGCAGTTTTTTTGAGCTTGTATACAATGTTTCTGTTACCACTATTACAATCTCCTATCTGAATTATACTTGATTGCATATATCGTGTCCCTTATCTCGTATATAAGTTAGATCATACGATTATGTGAAGATCACGAAGTGCGTATGATTGGTCGAGCTTAATGAGATATAAAAGTTTCGGTGAGAGACAACTTAGGACGAGTTGTCGGTTTAAGAACTGCAGTATAGATAAGAAGTGACTTAGTTGCTTGTCTATGCTTACGTCTACGGCGTATTGAAGGATCTGATGAGATGTGTTCTTATCGACCGTCGTGAAGAACAGATCTCGGTGACTGATGATCTAAACCTCGATAAGGTATTAGGTGAGTATGAGTTCTTGACCATCACTTTGACTTGTTATGAGTGAGGTTTATGTTCTAACCAATTCTCCGCATCTTGGGTGGTGGCAGTCTTGTATGTCGCGCTAGTTATCTGTGTCAGTGCGTATCCGTTTAGGATGATGGCGTCATAGGAGCTCAAAGGTTTATTGTACTAAACCACACGGGTTGAGTTAGCTCAAGTACAATAATAAGGTTGAGTGGTACTACTTAAGAAATGAAGTTATTGTCGTTTTAAGCGATCAGTTGCTATAAATGATTAATGGACGTTCGATATCTTAAATCGAGGGATTCGTAATGTCTAGTGCAAAACGGTAATAAAGGGGTAAGTCGGCATTTATTCTCTAGTGGCATGAATAAATGTTTATAAATTAATTTATGTTAATTTGAACATAAGATAATTAATTTATTTGAGGCCCATCTTTATTCCTTGCATTTGATCCACAGGTGGCCCGTCGAACCCCAATGTGAGGAAAATCAGCCTTGTATTGCTCTTATGGCAAGATTTTATTCTCTTTATCCCACAAGGATATTATTATATTTATGGTATATGCATAGATCCTTTCATATAAGATTATGGTAATAATCACGAGGTATGGAAATAATCACGAGTATGGAAATAATCCTAAGATTATGGTATTTTCCATATAGGATTATGGTAATTTCCATATAGGATTATGGTAATTTCCATATGGGATTAAGGTAGTGCATTATAAATATAGGTATGAGATAAAGTCTAGTTAATGCTCATAATATACACATTATTTTAGGATATATTTTGAGAGAGAATTTTCGTGGGTTTTGGTGAGAGGCATTGGGTGATTTTCGAAGCATTCTCCATAGATCGTCCTCACTCGGCGTTGGAGGTGGGCAACAGGATATAGTCCAGGAAGGTCGAAGCACGAGTCGATCCGTTCGATCTTTTCATCTCGTTCCATGACCTCTTGGATCAAAGGTAAACACGTGAAAACCCCTACGTGTTGCGATTAATTATATAGGCGCGCTGGGTTTGTAATCAATGTATGGTGAATTAAATATCCAAGATGGATCCTCGGCGAGGGTTAACATATGTTTTCCACACACGCGATCGTCGAAGTGCCTTGACGGGATCGAAAGGCAGATGGAATCCGTGGGACCTCGGCCAAACCACGGTGGCGTCGCCTCATCTGCTCAAATCGAGGCGGAAATATTTGAGCTCCTGTTGAGCTCTTCGCCCTCTCCCGTAAAAGGAGGGCGCTCAAGAAGTACCTCGGCGAACTGGGCCGGGGATAAAGCGAGAGGAAAGAATGGAGGTGGTAACAGCTGCGGGCGACCTCGGCGATGACCCAACCTAAAGATGGCGAGGCGATGGTCCCAGCGCCATGGAGCAAATCTCGCCATTCTGGACTGCCAAAGGCAGTCGTTGTTGAAAAATGAAGCTCGGAGACCCGACCCAGAGGCAAAAATAAGCGACTCGGGACGGTGAGAACATCATGTTCTCGATGACGACCCAATGCCAAGAGGCCTTCGTTACTATACAAGCGTGGTGGGCGACAAGAGCGTCCACGAGTCTACATTGACGCCGGGCCTCTGTGACATTATCTTCGAGCTGCTGGACAAACTTGAGGTCGAAGGGATCTAAATACATCCCGCGCATCGAACTCGGGCTTCGCTCGAGAGGCGGTCAACAGAAAGGCGTTATCACCCTTCGATCACGGTGGGGCGTCTTCCCAGTCGGTCGCCAAGGCCATCAGTTCTTCTTGGTGGGCTCTCTCCATATAACATCGTCACGGGAGGCGGCTCTCGCCACCAAGGCCGTCTGCTCGGTCTGCCACCACCATCAAGATACCACGCCCGGTGGGAGTGCCCAACATCGGGGTGACCAAGCGGTAGCTAAAGAATGCTACAGTCTCGGCCCAGATGTGGCCTTACCTCGGCTGTGATTACGAGAACCCTCGGAGGCTGTCGCCCAGGATGACTGTGACAACCTTCAATTGTATGGCGACGACCCTCCAAAGTCGTCGAGGTCGGCACCGGGGTCCAGCGATATTGACGGCACGTCATCGACACGAGAGAATACTGAGGCGTATTCGCATGGTCGCGCTCGACATGACGAGTGTCGCTCGGTCATCCTTCGTCGCCTCGACATCGACCGGCAACCAAACGGTTCGGCGGAAGAAAGAGGGTTCTACGGCCGGTCATAAGAGGCGAGGTGACTCAACTCCATGAGGCTAAGATCACATTCGGGTCAAATACCCGACACGGATGGCTAATCGATCGTGGTCAGCCGAGGAAGGGGATGGCGCGTGTGTCGACTATACGACCTCAACAAACCACGCCCAAGGATTGCTACCCCTCACGATATTGACAAAGGTGGAGCCTTTGGTGGTAGGCCAGAGATTTTCAGTTTCACGGATGTACAAAGGGTACCACCAAGTCTGATGAGCCGGAGGATGCTCACGAAGTGGCGTTCATCAGCGACTTGGCGTCTTGTGCGAAAAATGCCTTCGTCTGAAAAATACTGAGCTACCTACCGGAGGATGGTGGGCAGCGATATTCGAGAGATCATATAGGGAAGATCGTCGAGGTCTCGTCGGCGACATCGTGGTCAGCAGCGAAAGGCTGCGTCGGCGATCTCGGAACTATCCTTTTCCGGCCGGTCAGCCTCAAGCTCAACCCCAAAGTGCACATTCATGGTGAGCGGGAAATTCTTGGGGTCTTTGGGTTTCTCAAAAGGAAGGCGAATCCCACTAAGGTGGCGGTTGCTCGACATGCAGTACAAAAACCATCGAGTGAGATCCACAAACTCACGGATGTCTAATCCTCGGTAGATTCCTATCTCGGTGCCGAGCGACTCCTCTTCAAGATCTTGAGGAGCCGGACTTAGCTGGCGGAAGAACACCATGTTACCTTCCACAGTGAAAGAGTCCTCATCGACACACTTGACTACGTCATGCGAAGAAGGAGGCTCTTTCTTTATATCTAGCCGCCTGACGAGGCGATCAGTCTTGATCTTGCGAGATGAGGGTCGGACGATAACTCCCATCTACTTCATCAGTAGGGCTCTTAAAGGACCGGAGACTAGGTATACGGCGAAAGATAGCGTTGGCTTGGTGAGCATGACGGCGTCTCAGACCTTACTTTGAACCCATTCCATCCAGTCTTGTTGACTTACCCTGCGAGCAAGTCGTCAAAACTGAGTCGGGCAGTATAGCCAGTGGGCCTTTGGACTCGTGAGCATGACATCATCTTCCCAGGCCAGGCCATCGAAAGGCGACTCAGGCGATTTCGGTAGAGGCCAAATACCGATGTCGATCCTACCGGCGAGGCACTCTAACCTCCGCCCACCAGCGGAGGAACACGCCTCAACCCACTGCGGCTGTTGGCGGATATGCGTGGATGGGGCTTCATGAAACAAGTAATGGAGCCGTCCTGTTTCGCCATTGATCTCGCTTTTCACAGTAAAAGTGTAATGATAGAATGGAATATCGTATCCAGAGAATTGTATCACAAAACATGAAGCTAGCTCGCGATTATTCATCATTATTGACACGGATAAAGGGTAGAGGTTTGGGGCTTGAAATTAATCAGCAAAGGTAACAAGCAAAATATAAATAACAATAAAAACACGATAGAAGACTATAAAGAAAGACTAACCAGGGATGCAATCATCCACCAGCGATGTTTATCACCTTGTACTAACCGTTTTAATCCGGACAAGGCGGAAGATCACATATATAACCAACAACTTGATTCGACAATTCGCGTTGATTACTAATTTTATTACAGATTCGTCCAGAGGAAAATAAGCAACTCGAAAGGATCACTAAGAATATGCTTCCTCTGTGTCTATCTCAATTCACGACTCAAGGCTTAATGTATCATGCATTCGAGATCGATTGACAATTAAAGCATTACGTATTGGTGGCAACTATGATATGCATCAAAATTGATTAGAAATCAACACAGTATAAATAAGCACCAAGAATCATGACTCGATACGGAAGTAAATAACAATAGCGGGAATCACAACATATAGGATCGGATCATGCAAACCTAGGATTAGAATAGAAAACTAGCGAGACATCATAAGCGGAATGAAATACGATTTAACCATAAAGCAATTAAATATATAAAACCCGTAGGGCGTCGGATGAACAATTTGGTCTTGAATCATCCAGACAAGCGAGCGGAAAGCAAAGGAAAGCGATCGGCGTCCGATCGATAGACAACATAAACTAAACTAGAATAACGTAAAACAATACTAGAATTAAACTAAGCGAAGACTAAAGACAAAGAATTGGCGAGGAAAAGCGAGTAAAACTAGGTGCAGGCGTGTTAGGTCTCTGGGCCGGATGGCTTGCTTTATAGAAAAGGTGAAACCTAATTTTATGCTTCATCGACCCCGGATCCTCCTGATCGCTAGGCGATCGCTAGATAATCTCGCTGATTTCGCTCGCTCGCTCTTCGCTTTGAACCCGACGACGGATAGCGGTCGCTAGCCATTATACTGTCGGAGAAATCGTCGCGTGAGTTCTCGGCCAGGCTTCCTCGCGGAGCACGAGGTTCGGACATGACCTTATGGGTGCTTTCGGCGGCTTGCCTAGCGGCCAGCTAGGCCCTAGTGGTCGCTAGAACACAGGCGAGAATGTTAATTTTACTCGTGCTTCGTTCCTTGCTTGATAATCAATATATAAACCTACAAAAGCGTCGAAAGGAACACTGAAGCGGTGTCTTCTAGAAATAGATGAAACATTAAGAATCGATACATAAGCACATTAAGCGATCTAAAATCATCTTTAAATATCAACAATAAGCGTGTAAAATGCGGCGTTTATCAAACCCCAAACTTAAAGCATTGTTTGTCCTCAAACAAAAGCGAAACAGAAAAACAACGAAAGATCAGCGAGCATAGCAAAGAGGATAACCATTCTGAGCCTCAAAACATATCAGCTCAAAACATTAGCGCATGTGACGTTAGTCCACTCAACACAAACAACAATTTACGGCAAAAGCTCATTTATTTCAACCTCACAAAGGCATGTGTAAAATATATATAGGATACACTCAAACTCATAAAGAAATGGGGCGTGTATACACTCGAAGATCAAAGCAATGCAACATCTTACCATAGGCTTGCGTTTCTCTAACATCTCCACCGCGTCAAATGTGTTTAAATGAGGATCAAAGAGGACTTTCATAGGTTATAATGTGAGCACATTGGTTAAGGTAGGATAATATATGGCTAAGTGACTCGATTATACTCCAGCACCACCGTTTACATCTCGACACATATGGACTTTGTCCATTTCCTCTTCTCTCCCAGCGTGCTAAATCGGCGTTTAATGCCACGAAGATACCTATACTTTGATTCAGAGACCATTTATGCTCAACACTCATAGTGAACTTATCATTTTCTTTTCTTTCTTTTTTCTTTCTAGAGCTTATAGGGTTTAATTTTCACGAACAAGGTCTTATTTTTCACCACGGATGTATTTTTCTAAAATAAACTTTTCTCGTCATAACTACATCAAAATTTCAACCCTTTTGATTCCCATATCCATCCTCACCTCCTATCATCGGTTAATCGAAAGAAAAAGTCTAATAAAGGCTCGAAAGAAGCGACAAGTGGTATATATCATCGGGTTAGTGTTTGGGTGAATATGTGGTTAACAAAGATGGCCTTTATCCTTTCCAATTGAAACACATATTACGGTCTCGACACGAAACACGGCAAGTTCTAGAAGATAATCACATGTATGATATCACACAATTAAAAGCGTATCAATATGTTTATCGGTTGAAGCTCAAGTCTCGCGGGTTAAGCAAATGGTGAAAAACAACAAGCCTAAGCCGTCGCGTCATTCATCGTCATTTTCTAACATATCATGTGCACTATCATTAAATTCCACAAAAATTTCTATCGTCATTGGCCACATGGATTAACACACTTCACTTAACTCGTTGATCGTGCAGACAGCGAAAAGAAAAAGCAGAGACACGACAAAAAGCAACAAAGCGAAACAAAAACAAAACACGAAAACAAAACAAAGCGTTGGGTTACCTCCCAACAAGTGCTTTATTAACGTCTTTAGCTAGACCATCACTAACCTCGTCAATGCGGCGTTTTAGTAGCACTATGACATCTTTCTCGACTTGTGGAACCTTCTAAACTTCGCATTTACGGATGACCACCCCTGTATGGGTGGCCCCCAAACTTGAGCGAAACACTCGGAGTTCCATGCCGAGTCCTTCTTTCTTCTCACGGGACACCTCGATTGGTGAGTACCCTCTAAGCGTGAGGCATGTGCGGCGGCAGTTATGATCGGCGGCAATCTTGGGCTTTCCAGCGTCGTGTTGCTTGATGGCGTCGTATATAGAAATCTTGAGCTCCTCATCGTTAACACGAAGCGTGAGGTTTCCTTCACTGCACGTCAATCGGCGCGCGACCGGTTGCTAGAAAAGGTCTACGAGTTAGTGGTTGTTGTTTGAATTCGGAATATCGAGAATAACAAAATCGGCGGGAAAAAGCGAAATCCGAATTCTTACCAACACATCTTGACGATACCTTTTGGATATGTGATGACGGTCGACCATCATCGGTGAAATCTTAAATCGGCTTCATTTTCTAGGTGTAGCCGGTTGAAAGCGTTCAACGGCATCAGATTGATGCTTTCCCCCAAGTCGCATAACACATTTGGAAAATTACGCTCGTGATCTCGCACTCTAACGTGTGCCGGGATCATACGCTTCAAGGTAGCTTCTTTTGCAAGGCAGCTGCTGGCTCTTGGATAGGAAATTTTCTCGAATTTCCCAGTTTCTTCTTACTTGCAAGCGCGTCTTTTAAAATTTCATGTGGCAGGCATGTTTCGTAGCGCTTCAAAAGAGGCAAATTTATCTCAACTTTAAAATACCTCTTTGAAGCAGCAAATTCCTCGTCATATTTCGACTTGATAAGTCGACTCGGAAGCAGGACCGGAGGAATATGCGATGAGGATTAGTCTCAGGGGTGCCTCGCGATCGACCTCGCGACCCTTGCGGGATGGTCGTGAGTGATGCTGCTGTATTTGGACTCCTTGTTCGCGTCGAGACTTGCGAGCGTTAGGTCGCTTCTTGAGCAAATCTGGCGCTCGCATCTTGGATGGCTCGCGGTCGGGTCTTGTGAGCGCGCTCGATCGCGAGCGTCTGTGGACAAAATCGGGATGGCTCGCGATCGGGCTCGCGATCACTGACTCGGTCGCGAGTTTCGCGTCGGTGTGCTATCATGTTCTTCTTTCGGTGGGGCTCGGGTAGGCTCGTCATTCCTAAATGCGAATGGCGAGCATTGACTCTTCGGGTTCACCTCCGTATTACTCGGAAATTGGCCCGTCTTACGTAGCGCATTCACTTGCGGCTATTTGACCATTTGATTTTCCAATATCTTTATGTCTTCCCCATGGCCGTCGTCGTCGACTCAGTGATTTATCTTACGCGGGTGTTCTTGATGAGCAATTACGATTCGTGGTGTTGTTGGTTGCTTACACAACCTATGCATCATATCTTGAGACTTGGCTTCTCGGCTCTTGAATCGATTACGACTATTGAAGCTGCTTTGAAGGTTGTTGGAAATTGAATGACTCCTCGATTGATGTGGTGGCGTTCTGTCTCAATCGACTTTCAAAAGTGAATTTCTTCATGAGGTCGTCATATTTGAATCACTCTCAACGGCGGTTGCTTTGAGCGATGGCGTTCTCTCCGTTGGCCATTGATAGCTGTTGGCGACCATCTCTTCTGTCTGACTTGCTTGTCATTGGTCGGTTTAATAATGACCCACTGCGACGCATCTACCATGCTCATAAATGCCGTATCGGTCCGCGTAGAAGCTGTGTGATTTGTTGCTCCTTGGAGAACCCGTGTTGTGGACATCGTCTCAATAGACCTCGAATCTCTCCATACCTCGAATAAAGATTACGTCGTGGTTTTGGCAAAATGAGAGATTTGGCGATGATCTTCTGTGCTTTCGCCGGCGGAAAGTATTTTGATAAAACTTCTCACAAAGTTTCCCCAGTGTCGATGCCATTTCGGTCGAAACTCTTGAACCAATCTTTTTGCTGGTGCGCGAGAAACCGAACATCTTGTCCGGATTGTGTCTTGTGGCACCCCATTCGTTTGATGGTGTCACAAATGTCGGCGATCTCGAGATCGCATTCGGTTCTTAGTGACTCTCCCACTGCCCTCTCCTTGGACCATCTTGATCGGGGCGGTTTGAGCTCAAAATTGTTTGCATCTACGTGCGGGCTGACCGCCTCCTTGGAGCTGATTGGTGGGATGTCGATACATGTGGTTGAGGTTTATCCTGCGGAGCGGGGACAACGATTCCCGTATTCGCCATCCGTTGCATTGCAAAGTCGGCTAGCATCGTGCTTCTTGCTCGGGAGAATGCCCGTTACTGCAGTTCTTTGCCATTGCAGCTCGTCTCTCTCATCCTCTTCCTTTGAGAACTTTCGATCTCGAGATCTAAAAATATTTCGGAGGTCCACGAGATCTTGTGCGCATAAACCACTGAGAAAGAGAAAATTAGCACTTTCAAAATAAATAAAATAATATATATATATAACTTGAATTAATAAATCCAAATCGTCAAATTATTCCTATGTGATCTTAACAATCCCAACAGCGCCAAAATTTGATCGCTCATTTTCACAGTAAAGTGTAATGATAGGGTGTGCGAGTATCGTATCCTGAGAGATTGTATCACGAAAACATAGAAGCTAGCTCAGCGATTATTCATCATTATTGACACGGATAAAGGGTGAGAGGTTTTAGGGCTTGGAAATTAATCAAAGCAAAGGTAACCAAGCGAAATATAAATAACAAAATAAAACACGATGAAGACTATAAAGAAAGACTAACCACAGGATGCCCAATCCATCCTAGCGATGTTTATCACCTTGTACTAACCGTTTTAATCCGACAAGGCGGAAGATCACATATATAACCAACAACTTGATTCGACAATTCGTGATTGATTACTAATTTTCCTATTACGATTCGTCTCAGGAAAATAAGCAACTCGAAAGGATCACTAAGAATATGCTTCCTCGTTGTCTATCTCAATTCGACTCGAGGCAATCGTATCATGCATTCGAGATCGATTGACAATTAAAGCAGATTACGTAATTGGTGGCAACTATGATATGCATCAAAATTGATTAGAAATCAACACATATAAATAAGCACCAAGAATCATGACTCGATACGGAAGGTAAATAACAATAGCGGAATCACAACATATAGGATCGGATCATGCAAACCACAGGATTAGAATAGAAAACTAGCGAGACATCATAAGCGGAATGAAATACGATTTAACCATAAAAGCAGAAATTAAATATATAAAACCCGTAGGAGGCGTCGGATGAACAATGGTTGGTCTTGAATCCAATCCCAAGCAAGCGAGCGGAAAACAAAGGAAAACGATCGGACAAAGCGTTCCGATCGATAGCAACGATAAACTAAACTAGAATAACGTAAAAACAATACTAGAATTAAACTAAGCGAAGACTAAAGACAAAAATTGAAAAGCGAGGAAAAGCGGTAAAACTAGGTGCAGGCGTGTTAGGGTCTCTGGGGCGCGGATGGCTTGCCTATTTATAGAAAAGGTGGAAACCACAATTTTGCTTATCGCGCCCGTCTCGACCCGGTCCTCGCGATCGCTAGGCGATCGCTAGGTAATCTCGCTGATTTCTCGCTCGCTTTCGCCTTCTTGCGGCTCGCTTTGAACCTCGCGACACGGATAGCGGTCGCTAGCCATTATAATCTGGTCGCGAGAAATCGTCCGCTGAGTTCTCGACGCTAGCTTCGCTCGCGGGCACGAGGTTGCGTCATGCCCTTATGGGTGCTCGGCGGCTTGCTGGCGGCCAGCTAGCGACCGCTAGGCGGTCGCTAGAACACAGGCGAATGTTAATTTTACTCGTCTTCGTTCCTTGCTTCGATAATCAATATATAAACCTACAAAAGCGTCGAAGGAACACCCAAGCGATATCTTCTAGAAATAGATGAAACATTAAGAATCGATACATAGCACATTAAGCGATCTAAAATCATCTTTAAATATCAACAATAAGCGTGTAAAATGCACGTTTATCATCGACCGGAAAAAGTAAAGTAACTTATGCACTTCGATTTTCCTTCCGACCACAAATAACGAGGTAGAATATGAAGCCCTTATCTCGGGACTCGTCTCGCAAAGGAATTGAAAGTGGAAGATCCAAATCTTTGGAGATTCCCGGTCGTGGTAAACCAGGTCTTAGGCAATCTGAGGCGAAAGAGGATCGAATGAAGCAATACCTTGAGAAGGTGAAGGAGATCTTGACCTCATTCGGTATTCCACTATTCACCGTATCCCACGAGGAAAACAGCCGGTGACATCCTTAGTAAATTGGCTTCGTCATCAACAAATCCACCGGGAGGAGGTTCGTTCCGAAGCATTACGGAGCCCCATCGGCATCATTCTTGAGATTGAGCGAACTAGATGTCTCCCATAAAGGCATATCTGGAAGAAGGTGTACTACCCAGATCGGCTCGAAGCTAAAAAGATGATGGTCAAGTCCCAAAGTACCTCGTGCATGAAGGCACTCTACAGAAATCCCACTGAACCACTCACGAGATGCCTTGGGCGGAAAAGAGGCGGACTACGTACTAAATGAGATTCACATGGGATCTTGTGGAAGCTACATCGGATCACGAGCTCTCTAAAGAAGGCCGAGGTCGGTATTCTTGGCCCACCTCGTCAAGATTCGGCCGAGTCGTCAAAAGTGCCCAAGTGTCGACTTCGCCACGGTCAGAAGCTACATGAGACCGACCTCGAGTAGCCTTGAGTCCTTGGCCTTTCATGCGATGGGAATCGACATCGTTGGCCCTTTGATCGAAAGCACCGTGTCGGCTCCGATACTTGGTCGTAGCCATAGATTACTTCACAAAATGGGTTGAGCGAAGCCTCTTTCAAACCTCACGAGCAGAAGGATTCAGACATTCGTGTGGAAAAACATAGTTTGCCGCTTCGGCATACCACATGTCTTGATCTCGGGACAACGGCACCCAATTCGTCGACGAAACCTCAAGGAATGGTGTGAAGAGCTCCGGATCAAACAACGATTCACCTCGGTTGCCACCCACGGCGAATGGTCGGGGCCAAGTGACAAACCGCACGATCGTCCAAGGATTGAAAAAGATTAGACCGAGCTAAAGGTGATTGGGTTGAGAATCTCTCAAGTCCCCGGTCTATAGAGCGACACCTCGGACTTCGCACGAAGAAACACCCTTCACCTGGTCTACGGTGCAGAGGCTATCATACCGGTGAGATCGGCGCACCGAGCCCGTACTCTTCACTTCGACCAGCACGATAGCGAGGAAAACCTACGGGTCGACCTTGATGCTCAGAGGAAAACGTGAGCTCGTGTTCATCAATGACCAAGTACAAGTGCCAGTGCAAGGTACTACAACAAGAGGGTAAAGGCCTCTACACTCCAAGTAGGCGACCTCGTCTGCGAAACAATGAAACCGATAAAGCCGAGTGTCTTAACAAGTTAGATCCGACATGGGAAGGTCCATACCGCGTTCACGAGGACCTCGGCAAGGGCCTATAAGCTTGCTCACCTATCCAAAGATTGCACTTATTCCCGAACTCGCATATCACTCATTTGAGGAGGTATTTTACATAGCTTTGATTTCAGATCGACATCATGTTAGCCTTCTTCGCTTTTACGAAGTGCGATGTTATTTACTTATCAATAAAACACTTGTTTTCTAATGAGTATTTAACCGTCTCGTCTTATATTTATGTGAACATCCATCCGGATAAAACACAATTAACCTTCAAAAGGGGACGCCCTTGCGAAGATGGCATATACAGACAACTCATGAACTTGAACGTCTACGTGCAAGGCATACAGATTACTCATTAACTTGAACGTCTACATGCAAGGCATACGGATAACTCATTAAATTGAACATCTACATGCAAACGGCGTCCGGATCGGATCTCGTCAATTTATACCCTTTATTTGGGAAGATATACACTTCGGTAAATAGTATGAATACATTTACGGCTAAAACCAAGTCCTAAGCTATATTTGTACCTCTCTAGGGGGAAATATACACTTCGGTACAAAGCCTAAATACATTCACGACTATACACCAAGTCTAAACTATATACAAATCACTGGACTTCCGAGCCCACTTCGCCAGGACTCACCGGCTACACGATTCGCACAAAATCTCGGTCGGCGATGAACACTGGAATGAACTTCGGTGCCTTCCACCCGCTAATCGGTTAGCGTTACCACGGCCTACCACAGGGCGCTCGATCGGTAGCAAGATCCCGACGAAATAGACGCTCCAGGGGCCGAAGTCGAACCCACGCCCCCGAGCTTGTCGCCCGACCAGTTTACGCCCTACCCCGACACCCGTCCTTCCTTGCCGACCTGAGGTCCTCGAGCACCTCGCTCCTGTCGAAAAGGACCGACCCCTGGTTGCTCCCATCGTGACCGGACCAAGCAACCGGAGCACTTCGGCATGGTCAGCATAACCGTCCCCCACCTCGGGTTTTTCAACTCTTACACCAGTTGGGCCGGCTGTGGACTCACTGCGGGGCTGGGGCATGCGTCGCTTGCGGACGAGCTTGTAGATCTGGACGTACTTCACAGGGAGTTGAGGCGCTTTAAAATTTTGCTATCGAGGCCCTCACCGTCCCTTAGCACCATACCTTGGCGAGCAAACTGCGCTCGATCATCGGCCTCGATATGGTAACTCCACCAGGATCGGTGGATCACTCTTCATATTCCACGTGCTCCTCCGAGATCCGAGCCGACTTCTCCGCCGTCACCGAGCTGCTCCTCACATTGCATTAAGCGTCCACAATAACGTCGGAAGATAAATCCACCCCGGACTTGAGATGTATGATCCTTAGCTTTAAGGTCTCATTCTCGCCTGTATATGGCCACCTCGCGTTCATCCTCTTGCAGCTTTCTTCTTGACCCGTGATGACGCCGAGTCGCCTACCCCAAGAACTTGAAATCCATCTTGACCAAAGTTTGGGTCGGATCGGCTCCTCCAAAAGCGACTCTCTCCGTCCTTCTCGGCCAAGGCACCTCGGACCTCTTTTAGCTTGGTCGATAAATCATGATCGAGCCCAAGGTATTGAAGTGGAGTGCTAAAATAAAGGGACAACACACATTTCAAAAAGTTGTATTTATTATTCACACAAAGGGAAATTTTACAGACTCGGGATCCATAGACCACGGCAAATCAACCTATTACAGTGGGACCATCGACCTTAGGCTCTTTGCCGGACTCACCACCCCCCTGCTGCTGCTGCTGTTGACCCCCTTCAGAAGGGAGCTCTGAGCTCGGCTCCGCCTCCCCGGCTTCGGCCCGCACCTCGGTGAGAAGTTCCTGAAGCTCAGGATCTTCATCCTCCTTGCCGAGCAACGGCCTCACCGCCGGAAGGGAGGTGGAGGCCAAAGCCTCCAAGACGGGAAGGAACCCGCCTGGCGATCACCCGGCATAGTCTTTCTCCATCGTTCGAGGAGCGACCTCGACCCAGCCATGCTTGACCTTGTCGAAGTCAGGCATGGCAGCCGCCAAATCCTCCAGGTGGTCTGACACCACCCGCGTCCTGAGCACGGCGGCCAGGTCGGAAATGAAAGAAGAGAAGCTCTCCGACTCGATGAGTTTGCTGGCGAAGGCCCTCAGCATCGGCCCTTGACCCGCCAGCGGCGCTTTTTCGCTAGCTTCTTCTTCGCCCGCCGCCTCTCGCGCCTCCTCAAGCTCGGCCCGGCGACCTCCAATGCCAGCCTTCTTCTTCGGGCGGCCTCGCGGCAGCCACTGCTCATCGGCGTCGCCCGCGATGCACATGCGGCATCGGCGACGCCCTCGCCGCAGCAGTGCGACCTCCGCGGCACCGCCCCTCTCCGACGCCTCATACTAAGAGACGCCGGCAATGTACCCGCAATGTCATGGCTCTCCCATCACCGAACTCACATCACGAAATACAAAACAATCGGTAACACAACACAAAGGAGATCTGGATGAATATGGAAGAAACCCATACCTTAAGGAAGGATATGGGGAGGCGGAAGTCGACACCTCGTACATGATCCGGATGCGGTACCCTCTCCGAGTCGGACTCGGTGAGTTGCCGCCACCACCGGTTCAGTCGCCCACCACCACGGGTGCACAGGCGTGCTCGGTCCGTCTCGCCTTCTTTTTCGGAGGCGCTGGCTCGGTGAATGTGCAGGGGGTGGCGCCGCCAGAGCACTTACGTGGATCGAGTTTCACTGCACAACAAGAAAAATTTGTTAACACGACGACATCGGACATAAACAATAAGGAATAAGGGGGTGCCCTTACCGGATCCGACCCGATCCCGAAGGCTTCACCTATAGATGCTCGGTCAACATCGTTCAGTCGTTCTCGGTGAAATCACAAGAAATTTCACCGAAATTGTTAAGTTCGTCCTCAAGGCACCGGTGCCTCGACCTTCACGTCCTTCATTTTGCCAAGGCCCACTCGTACTTCGGATGTCCATCGGCCCGTAAAAGAAATATCTATTTTGCCAATGGGACACCTTAGAGGGCGCTACCTTGAAGGTATGCCGAGGAGACAAGCATAGACACCTCCTATAGTCTTGACGTTAAAAAACCGCATCAAAACCTCGAAGGAGAACTCCTCATGAAGGCCATAACAAGCGAGCCCTAACCCCACCACCGACCTAATGGAGTTTGAGGTTAGTTGACATATGGGATGCGGAAATACTCTTGAATTCTTAGAAAATTGGGGCGAGGAAACTAAGGCCACCCTCGAGCGTCTACGATATCTGATGTGAACCCCTAGGAGCCATAGCCTATCCCCGACACGGCGAGCACCACCATGCGTCCGGTGGAATATGATACTCCTTCGCCATCTTACACGGTTCACCCACCTTGAGTCGACCTCGCATCCCTCAACCTATACCCGTCCCAAGCAGATGGTATCGCGCGGAACCACAGCGCTAATCCCCATCGACCTACCCAACAGGGTGACACATATAATCCCTAATCTCGACATCACCGCCGGGGTAGAGGATAACAGGCGAGACCGAGCGAACAAGATGTTTCCATCGGAGAAGGCAAGTAGAGGATGAAGAATACATACTTACTTTTCGGTGAGAAAATTGTCCGTCAACGAGTTCGGAATAAATGCGAAAGCACTAAGATTTTCTCTCAAGCAAATGAAGAAGGAAATGAACAGCTTCCTTATACTGGCCTATTTATAGTACAAGAGCGCCCAAACACGCCGTTCAACTACCCACGTGGTAATCATGATTTGATGCAAAGTAGACGCACGTGCACGCTGCTTTGGCGCCCACCAACCGTCTCGTGCGTATGGCGTGCTCTAGGGCGCATTGACACGCCAGTCTAATCAAGCAATCATCACTCTGACTCCGGACCTCGGCATTCTCCTAACAAACATCTCTGTCCAGGTCGGACCTCGGCATCAACCTGACGAATGCCGCCGTCCAAGTCGGACCTCATGGAAAACTCTGTCCAGGTCGGACCTCAGCATCCTCCTAACGGACATCTCGTCGTGTTGGACCTCAAGATCCTCCTAATCGACATATCATCTGTGTCGGACCTGCCGTCTAGGTCGGACTGGCCGACATCTCCGTCTGTGTCGGACCTCGGCATTCTCACAGCAGACATCTTTGTCAGTCGGACCTCGGCATCCTCGGCGGACATATCATGTCGAGGTCGGATCTCGCCGTCCAGTCGACTGGACCGACATCTCGGCCCGAGTCGGACCTCGGCATTCTCCTGACAGACATCTTTGCCCAGGTCGGACCTCGGCATCCTCCTGACGGACATATCTGTCCAGGTCGGACCTCGCCATCCAGGTCGGACCTGACCGACATCTCTGTCCAGGTCGGACCTCGATATTCTCCTAACATACATCTTTGTCCGGTGGGACCTCGGCACCACAGCGGACACCTCTGTCCAGCGCCCGAGCGACTTCGATCCGATCCTCGACAAACTATCCCAGCCGGAAGGACGGATCGCTTCTTCGGCTCGGACCCATGCGAACCAATCCAACCCAACATCAAAAGATTGAAACCGGCAACAACCTCGGCAAGCAACAACCAGGCCTTGTAAAATACGCTTTCCACCCCACCTCGGCATAGTTGTTACTCGACTATTTGGGGGCTATGATGGGATATGGTCGATCGCTCGAGCCCACCGGCGGTCTCAAACGAGTGGGCGACCTAATGGATCGCCTACTGCGGTTAAACCTAAAGCCCAAAGATCGAAACCTGATTCAAGACCAAGTCAGCGGAATTCAGGATCCGATTATGGAAGGAGATCGTGATCGATTATGAAAGGATATCGTGATTCCACAAATCAAGGGATCCAATACATCTTTAGAGATCCACAAACATGTATAAATAGAGGTTAAGTTGACGATAAAAGGGTTAGCAACTTATTGAATACTAGAGCTTTTAGATACACTCATTGTAATCCATTATAGTGAAAGTATTGAGGACCATCACCTCCGTGGACGTAGATCTCATTCCTGATCGAACCACGTAAAAACTCTTGTGTTCTTTACTGCTTTTCTTAAATCTCGTATATTAGCAAACACTAGATTTATCAATTCCTATATTGAACTTGAGGTCGTACCTCACTCATTGAATTGCGCTCTGATTGGGTTATACTTGGATATTGAATCTTTTGACAAGTCCTTTGGTGACTTGGGTTTGTATTGAAACAGCTTATTCATTTCAGTTCATGCATTTATGAGTAGTTAATGGTTAATTGTATTGATTAGTTATGTATGTATCCGCTGTATTATCATACCAGTGGCGATCCGTTTAATCCGCACTTCCTTGAGAAGTCGGGTCGTCATAAAAATTTCGGCTCATATATCTTTCTATGTGATTTTCGAAAATCACAATAAGCATAGTGTAATATGATTTTCTCCTATCTTTTATTTATAATGCTTTCCTAGAATCATATTCGGATAGGATCCTTGCATATCTAATAAATCAATAACTATCTTCAATCCATGAATTGAAGATAATTCATAACTAGAATAATTATCTCTTGATATCTAATAATATCATATAATATCTATCTAAATATATGAGATGTATTAAAATAATACATGAATCGAGAATAGAATCGATGGGACTCACATAAGGGGATGAAATTTAACGGTAAAAATACCTTGATGGGCGACCCATGGATCAAATCTGAGGAATAAAGATGGGCTGAATCGAATTAATTATCTTACGTTCGATTGAACATAAATTAGTTCATAAATATTTATTCACTCCCCTAGAGAATAAATGCTATTTACCCATTTATTACGGAAGTTGAGTCGGGTTTTCACTTAAGCATACAAATCCCCATATTTAAGATATCACACGTCCATTAATTATTTATAGCACTCTGACTACTTAAAATAATTAATCTTTTGTTTCATTAAGTAGTACTACTCAACCTTATTATTGTACTTGAGCTAGCTTAACCTACAGGGTTTAGTAGAATAAACCTTTTGAGCTCCTTAAGGGGATGTCGTCATCCTAAACGAATATGGTGACTCGATAAGGTAACTAACATGACATACAAGCACTATCACCACCCAAGATGAGGAGAATCTTGGGTTATCTCATGTAACCCTCATCCATAACAAGTCAAAGTGATGTTCAGTAACTCATACTCACCTAAAACCTTATCGAGGTTTAGATCAACGTAAAGTCACTGAGATCTAGGTTCTTCATGACGATCAGATAGAAGAACTCATCTCACCGTGATCCATCAATCGTCGAGGCGTACCAACATGACAAGCAACCAAGTCAAGTCACTTCTTATTTATCTCGCATGCCTATACCGACAACTCGTCCTCAATTGTCTCATTTGTGATCCTTTTTATATCTCAATAAGCAACCAATCATACAGTTTACGTGATCTTCTACACTTTATGATCTAACTTTTGTATGAGATAATAGGACAAACATATGCAATCAAGTAAACAATTCGGATAGGAGATTTTAATATGGTAACGAGAAACATTGTATCTGAAGCTCAACCATTACGCTTTTAGTATACAAATCCAACAAACCCGTCCTCAAGTTATCTCAAATTGTGATACTTTTTATATCTCAACTATCTTAACCAATCATACAGACTTATGTGGTCTTGTACCTTGATCTCTTGAAGTATCGGTGTTGATCCTCCCACTTGGACGCGATATTTTGTACCTTTGGCAAAATCGGTGGTGGAAAACGTTCATCTTTCATTTCTTAAAGAATGATTTCAACTTTGGTTTATGATTTTCATGTAGTCCTCCTTCAAGAATCGGGCGTTGGTCTAATAATGACCTTGATCCTTAGAACTATAGAAATAACCATCTTTTCGTTTCTCAGGATATTCTACAAATAGCCTGCATCGGACCTAGCCTTGACTTGTCGGCTGCTTGTTCAAAGACATGTGATGGATCGCCCATATCTTTATATGGCTTAAACTGAGGCTTCGCCCAAACCATAACTCAAAAGGGGTCTTGTCGATTGAGTTGGGCGATCTAGATTGAGAAAATATGTCATTGTTTCTAAGACATACCCCATGTAAAAGACGAGGTTGCATAACTCATCATTGATCTAACCATCTCAAAGAAAGTCTTATTTCTTCGCTCTGACACACCATTTTGCTGCGGTGTGCTCGATGTAGTGAGCTGAGACGTAATCCCACACTGCACCAGATAGTCCATAAACTCTTTGCTGAGGTATTCGTCACCGCGATTAGACCGCAATGACTTGATACTTTTACCTAGCTTCGTCTCCACTTCTGCCTTAAATTTTTTGAATTTCTCAAAGCATTCAGACTTGCGGTGAAATAGGTATAAAAATCCGTACCTTGAGTAGTCGTCAATGAAAGTGACAAAATACTCGTACCCTTCACGAGCTTGTGTAGACATCGATCCACACAGATCAGAGTGAACTAATTCCAACACATCTTTGGCTCTATATCCATTCGCCTTGAATGGTCTGGTTGATATCTCACCTTCTATACAAGATTCACAGATAGGGAACGGAGTAACTATGAATTCACCCAACGCTCAATTCTTAGTCAATCTTTAGATCCTATTTAGATTGATGTAACCTAATCTATGATGCCAAAGATATGTATAGTCCTCTTGCAAAGAAGACTTCATTTTCTTATAGTTAGATGTAGTAGGTGTAACATAATTATAGATATTATGCTTAGCAGAAATAGTAGAAAGGGGGTTATATAATGTGCCACCACAAATAAACTCTTCATTTCTCATGATAGAAACACCACTATAAAAAATAACACAAGATCCATCAACAAATAGTTTAGAAATGAAAATAAGACTTCACCAAAACTCCGACACATAAAGAATATCTCTCAAAACTAAAACTGGCATATCAAAGCATAAAGAAAAATCTCCAATTGCAACGGCCTCGACTTTCATCGTGTTGTCCATGGAGATCATTATCTCTTCATCACTCAACTGCCTTGTCCGCAGGAACCCCTGCAAGGTGTAATAAACATGATCAATCATACCCATATCTACTACCCATGAATGTGTATAACATGTTGCTAAACATATTTCTGTTACAAGAGCTAATGGCGTACCTTGAGCCTTGAACATATGGCAATTAGCCTTCCAATGCCTAGTCTTACCGCACTTTAAGCACTTGTCCTTCTCCTTTGGCTTTTTTTTCAAACCACTGGTAGAGTCTTTTGTATTACTCACACTGCTTTCTTTAGTCTTAGCATCTCCTGAATTCCACTTTATCTTTCCATCTTTCGATGAAGCAGTGGTATTCTTTGATATGCGTACTAAAGATTATGCACCTTTGCCCATCTTGCCTTCCGTCATTACCAAATCTTTTTGTAATGAATCTAGAGTATGACTCTTATCATATAGGATCACGCTATCACGGAAGTCATTAAAAGAATTGGGTAAAGTGTTGAGGATAATATCGATCTTGACCTCATCATTAATATATTCTCCAACCAATTCGAGCTCTCCAAAGAGTTGGTCATTTGCTTCACAGTCATGCATTGAATTGCCTTCCATCATTGAACTTGACATGATCAACTTTGTTAAGTTATAACTAGCAATTTTGTCCGACTCCTCATATAATTTCATGAGATTTAGCCAGATAGTGGCTACATCCCCCATCTCTTGATGTTGGAGTTGCAAGGACTCGCACATGGTAACCAAAAGAAGACACTTTGTCATTCTATTTGATTTATCCCATTTCTTGTACTACTTGTGCTCCTCATCGGTAGATGAATCGTCTAGGGGTGTTGGACGAGGTGTAGTAAGTATAAATAAATTTTCTTCGACATTACAACATGTGAGATTAATGCTATCTTTGGGATAGATGAGCTAACAAACAATGTTGATGTCGAGGATTATGATCTCATAGCATGGGAAATAACAAGAGGCATGATAAGAAAATGAAAAAATCCAATGTCGAGTGGAAGCCTCACTTATCTTCATTCAGTGCTATATAAGATCATGACCTCAAATTGGATTATGTCGTCGAACAGCACAATGGTGACGATGCCTCATGGTGTCGTTCTTTACAAACTTGGAAAAGGTATTCCATTTAACTTTGGAAAACTTGTTGTGGAACAAATAGGAGCCATTATTGGATGCCCACATCCTGGCCTACTATCATTCTCATCCCTGTTATATCAAATGTTGAAGAAATAAGGACTCCCGGATGGTGCTCACAACGCACTATTCAATAACTTCCAACAATTCACCATCAGTAACACATTATTTACAGGTAATAAGCTTCCTAATTTACCTGGACTAACCCAACAAAGAAAAATATCTAACATGGATCGAGTCGCCTTTACGGAGATGGTATCACCGTCAAAATCAGCGGTTTGTTCCATGCTCGACCGTATTCAAAAGCGGAATGCACCTTGATGGGCGATCATCGTAGTGCCCACTTAGAGCTCACGGGTTTAAAGATTGATGTGCTCGCTCTTTTCTTCCCAAAAGGAGAGTAGATGCACAGGGACATGGGGAGAATCAAACAAAGATGGTACTAGTGGTTCAAGCAATAGTGGTATGATGATGATGGAGGAAAACGTAAACATGGGGTGAAGATAAAGTTGTGTCCTTAAAACTGATTCGAAATTGATGTGTTTAAAATAGGGATGATGTGTTGATGCTGGACATCATACTATTTTTATGTTTTTGGTCTGGTAGATGTTTGACTGATGGATGCTTATGATAGATGTTTGGCTGATGGATGCTTATGTTTTTTTTGTTATCTTATGGTTTGCTGATATGTTTGCTTCTCTAATGTTTACTCTGTTTGGTTGTTTTACTGCTTACTATGTTGCATGAGCTGTTTTGATGACACTTGTGGTAAACATGGGGAGAATGTTCGCAGGGAGAGTATAAATTTTGTAGATATTCATATGATTGGGATTCGGGGAATATTGTATATATATCTTGCAAAATCATTTGTATGTGCAAGTTTTATGAAGAAAGAAAAAAAGGGAGAGTTTGTTAGAGTTTGTTTAACTCGATCGAATCTCCATATTATATGAAGTTATTTATTTTGGGTTTTGTCTTTCTTCACTTTGGTGTGTGCGAGGTTCTTGATGTTCTGTTGGATGCGATGGTAACACATCAAAGAACATGAGAATCGATCAAAGAGATAAGGATGAAATGAGTCGACTATTTGTATTTCTAGGAGCTAGTTGAAGCGGCTAACTGCCACAACTAACTTACATCCTAGTGGGCGAGCGTGGTCCAAAACGTCGAGCGAATGCTATCAACTCTATATAAAGAGGTAGATCGACACAAAAAGATACGCAATCCTGAATATTTCCTTTGAATATGCATTTACGTCTTTGAGTATGTTTTCATAATATTTCGATAGTACATGAGTGTTTTAACTTCTAATTATTTTAAAAGTGTGTTTGTTTTAGTACACAGTGGTGTGAGGAAATCTTTAGTATTTTCATACATTTCACAGTTAGGTTTCGACTCAAAGTATTCGACTTTATCTTGTAATAAAGTAGTGAGTTTTTGTAAAGTTATATTTATAGTGAATAATTTCGCCAAAGATTGGCATCTACATATTATAATTTTAATATGTAAAAAAGTTACTTCAGTGTTCTTTAAGTTTTTAATTCTGATGTTTTATTGTGTGTGTTGATAATAGTCTACATAATAGTTCTATGTTTAGGAGAAACAACACTTTTAATATATTTTTGAAGGATTACTTTTATCGTTATACATTCATAACATCACAAATCAATTTTTTATTTTTTTAAAAATCCCTTCTTAGTTTGTGAAAGATATGATTTCTTTTATAAATTATGTATTGTATATATATAGGATCTTTTTCATCTGTATTGTGTTGATTTAAATATTTTCATGCACAAGTGCGAACACAAACACCATTTATATAACTCTTATAATAGAACATAATGATCGGATCAATAGGCAATTTGTATGTAATATTTGGAAAATGGTTGTTTATGACTAATAAAATCTAAAAAATAAGTTTTAAAAGTATGCCAAATCTCTAGGATTGACTAACCAAAAAATTAAAACTTATTTTTAATTAACCTCTAGCGCACATTTTTTCTCTTTTAATTTCCTGAAAGCTTGTAGGTGATCCGGTCCATAGCTTTATTCCAATACATTAAAATCAATAATTATTTTGCTGACAAATCACTACATATATTGCATTTACAACATATCAGGTAATTTTGACCAATCATATAGATTTTTTAACGATCATATCATTTTTTTCCAAGAATTAGTGTTTGCCAGCTAATTCAAATCACCAAGTAAAACCTATACCAATTTCTGCACGATATTAATAAGTTCATAAAGAGAATTTTATTTCAGAAACAGCACAAGTTAAATAAATTGTTTTTGTCGAATTTGGATTAAAAACTACTTAGTTGACAGAAAAAAAAGAAAAAAAAGAAAACTCAAGAATAAGAATTTGATATATGATCTAGAACAAGACAATGAACCCGACGATCGGCACCATGCGCTGGGCAACCAACGCCCGACTCCTAGCAGTGGCATACGATGCTTGACACCCATTGTCAGACGCTTGGCATCATGTGTTGAGCGCACAACTCCCGACAAGGGGCACTTGAAGTCCTGCGCCAGGCAAAGTGTGTACAACGTACGATTCACGACACCAGGCTCCCAACGCATTAGGGGTGAGCAAAAAATCCGAAAATCGAATATCCGATTCGAACCAAATCGAAATTTAAAATTCGGTTTGAATTTTCGGATCGGATCGAATTGAAATTTTTCAAAATTTCGGATTTTCGGATCGGATCGGATTTTTTAAATCCGAAAATCCGAATTATATATAAATTTACATATAAAAAAATATTTTATTTAAATATTTTTAAATTTAATATAAATATATATAAGAATTAAAAAAATTAGTTTGGGATTTTTGGTTTTTTCATTATTTCGGATTTTTCGGTTCGATTCGAATTTTTTTATAAAAAATTTGGATTTCGGATTCTGATTTTCTGATATTCGGTTTGGATCGGATTTTTTCTCTCTCAAAATTTGGATTTTCAGATCGGTTCAGATTAGGCAAAAATCCGAACCGAAATCCGAATACTCACCCCTACAACGCATGACACTCAATTATAAAATCATTAATTATTGACAAACTAATCTAAATTAAAATTAAGAGAATTATGTAATTTCACTATAATAGTGAAAATAATGTCACATTCTAAAACATTATTAACGTAACATGTCGAGCGATTATTTTATCTAAGAGTGATTCGAATGGTCTTGATTACCAATATAGATTAAATAATAATTTATTTAAAAGGTTTAAATGAATTATAAAAATTGAAATTGGAGTAAGAAACCACTATGATCGTGCGAATACATCACATGTGGACAACCCTAAACCATTAAACCCTTAAATCTCAAAACCCTTAAACAACAACAACAACAACAACAACAACAATAATAATATGTAAAAATTAAATAAAAAACAAAAAATTAAATACAAATAACCATATTGATAAAGCTCTACCGTGTTCTCATTTTATCATTTTTATCATTTTCATCTTCGAATATTAATTTCAATTCATAAATTTGTTAAAACCTGTACTTATTTCAGTTCATTGATTATAATAATATAATTGTCTTTCTATTAATTATATTGATTAATTGAATAGTCCATAACATAAGATGCAAATACACATGAAATAGATATAATCAAATTTTAAGTAAGCTAATGCGATTACCACTACCGGACAAAGTGACAAATGATTACGGTTTTGAAGGTCAGGTCTTTGGTTCGAATTTCATTGACCCCAAACCAAGTCCTTTGTGTTATTTTATTCCTTGTTTTTAAAAGCATAATACTTTTATTTTTTTACAATTAAAATTTGAAATATTTTATTTCTTAGTATATTCTATTATTCCTTTTATACATGGTTTCTTCTATTTGTTTCCTTTTTCTTCTTAATATTCTTAAAGATTTTTGAATTTGTACTTTTTTTTTTCCTTATACACAATATATTTTAGGATTTTTAGGATAGCACTCTGATTTTTGTATCTATTTCGAAACAATAATAGAAGGCGAAATGATAAATAAATAAATAATAACAGAAAAAATGTACGTACAAAAACAAAAAAATGTAATGGAAAACAAAATGGAAGTAACTCTTGACTTCAATTTTAATACAAAACTCGATTTATCTTCGATTTTGTAAAGATAACAATTTAGTTCGGAATTGCTATTGCTTGACGAATTGAAAAGGAAAATATATAAATAAAGTACATGTATCAAACTGGTCGAACAGCTTGACTAATTTGTGGCTCGATTAGAAATTGTTTGGTTAGACTTTATTTGATTGTGCCAAATAAATTTAAACACAATTGGACTGTCACAGTAGTAACAGCATATATATTTTTATTAAAATTATTACTCTATTTATTTGTGTCTGCAAAATAAATATAGTTTGATCCTTGAAGAAGGATTATGGCGAACAACTTTTAGCCAATTCGAATGTGTTGGTGCAACTGTTATGCGGATATCAGATTCCCAAAATTAAGGGATTTGGACAAATCTAATCCTGATTATTGCTGAGGTTAAATCAGTAAAACTTAAATTTAGTTAAATAACATTTATCGTTTAAATTTCAAAAATATTATAAAATGATCAAAAATACCCCATCATGTATTTATATATTTATTTTAATTTATCACCACCGTTTCATAATTACGTTCCAATTGTAATATAGTAATAATTATATACTCAAATCGTCTCAGTTCTCTAATTTCATTTTTAGTTTTCTTTTTTGGTATGTTTCTCGAATTTATTCCTATTTCATTTATGAAAATTATTCCACAAAATATTCCATACTTATCACTCTCAACAATATCATTTACTTACATTTTTTATCACCCATAATATACCATGGATCACTACTAATTAATTTAACAATATAATAAATCGGGATCCTTAATCCATTCACATTAAACTCAATAAATTTTATTAAAACATTTAGGGGACACTTGTGTTTAATTTCTGATAACATATCATATATTGCATGTCATAAGCTGAGCTAACTTTTAATAAAAGAAATTGAAAAATATTCTAAATGATATCATTTTTTTTGGTCAATTAATGAGAAATTTTTAAAGCTTTGCGTCACGGTGGACTCGAACCCAGACCTTTGGCTTCAGGCGTTAACCACTCTACCACTGGTAACACACACACACTAAATGATATCATTTTGATGTTAAAAAGATAGACTTGACAACAAGCTCTTGGAGGTGATTTTAATGCCAAAATAACGTCATTTTGGTGCCTATTGATTATTCCTACAATTTCATTTAAAATATCTCATTTCTTTTGAACATAAGTATTTATGAGAAATATATAAAGTGATTAGAGTGATAAAAAATGCATATGATCCACTCTTTTGAAATAATAATAATTTTTCAAAATGAAATAAGACGTTTGTAATGAGACAATTTAAAAAAGAGAAACAATATATTTTAAATAAAATGAAAGAAATATTAATTACTTTTTTTAAAATCCAGATCAACTTTCAATAAGGTAACTAAGATTTTCGTTGTAGTAAGTCGAAATCCAAGGATATAAATGTTAAAAGGGCAATAATTTAGGTGGCAAATTGTAATTGAATAATTGTTCGTATAACGTAAATAAAAAGAAATACTAATATTTTTGCGAAAATGGAAAAGGGCTTAGTTGAGCTGCAGCAGTTGAAAACAAGGGACCAAAAACTGACAGCACTCTTTTTAAGTCCTAGCAAACTCCGCCACCCCTCAACGGACCTCCCGAAGCTCCAACGCCCCCATTAAAACCATCCCTTCCCCCTCACACTACGCATACTTCTCCTGATCCATCTCCAAAATGCAGTCCATTTCTCTCTCCCTCTCTTCCCCCTCGCCGATCGCCCGATCCTCCGCCGGCAGCGACGCCTGTTCATCGGCGCCGCGCTCGCTCCGCTTCTGCGGCCTCCGGAGAGAGGCATTCGGCGCCGGCGCCTCCTCCGATGCGGCGGCCTTGAGCCTGACTCGCTTCAATTCGCGTCCCCAGCATTCCAATTTGAATGGAGTGTTCGCGGCTTTGAAAGGCAACGGCGCGCCCTCGTCGAGCGGTTTCGACTACGATCTCGTGATTATTGGAGCTGGAGTTGGAGGCCACGGCGCCGCGCTTCATGCTGTTGAGAAGGTGAAGTTAGTTGTTTGCGACCGTTGCGCTGCTTCATATTTCCTTTTGGTTTCTGCTGCTGCGTCTGCTTATTCTTTTATGGTTAAATTAAAATATATGCAATGTCGTTTGAGAGGCAATGTGGAACTTTATTATTAGGATTATTATGCCACTTTGTTGTGTTTTCCATTCAAACTATTTTCTTTTGTTCGATTGCCACGTGAACTATTTGATTCTATTAAGTGGGCATCTATAGCCATTTTAAGCAGAGCCATCTTGAATATGATGATCTCTTTTGTGATTTGTATCAAAACTTTGATGTTCATCACTGAAATATTCTGTTTATTGGACGATCATCTTGAACTTATATGAATTACAGGGCTTGAAAACTGCAATCATTGAAGGGGATGTAGTTGGAGGAACATGTGTCAATAGGGGCTGTGTTCCTTCTAAAGCACTTCTTGCTGTCAGTGGTCGCATGCGTGAGCTTCAAAATGAACAACATATGAAGTCTTTTGGTTTGCAGGTATTTCTCTTTCCTGTGAAGATTGAAGTGTGTGCAAAATGTTTGTTAGATTTTTTGTAATAATTCTAACTTCCTTGCATTGCGAAGCCAGAAATATAGTTTAGAGGGAGCAAAAGTCGGAAATTTTTGGCTAGAAGGGTGCTAAAATAAATTAATAAAACCAAAAAAAAATTAAATAGCTGAGGGGTGCTTGAGCTCACCCCAGCTCTGCAGTGCTTCCTAGTGACTGTGAAGTTCAATATTGAGTACATGATCTTTGGTTTTCTAATTGCTGAAAGTGCTCTGAGGTTTATGATGAGTGATAATAACAATTAATACTGTTAACTCCAAGTTTAATGCACTGATAAAAATGCAAAAGTAAATGTGGATGCTACATGCATTCTGTATTTTAGAGAAAATTATCCTGAAACTTAGTTCGTATCTATTTCTATTCGGTATAAGAGTCCACAAAGTGGGATGCCGGATGCTTTAAAAGAAAAATGTGAAGTGCTATTGACGCCAAATCAAAAGTTAATAATCTCTTAGTTATCTATTCCCTGCTTAAAATGAAATAGAGTTCAGAACAAAAAGTTTTGCAAACCATTTTGAAGCTCTAGTTAGTGCATCCTTTGATTTTATGTAATCTGCACAGCAGGGGAGTTAAAGATATAAGTTTGGATGTTCACTTACAAGAATAAGATTTTCTCTCCCTTCTGGATCATGTTTCATGAACATACTGATCATCAATTTGTCATAATGATAGGTTGCAGCTGCTGGATATGACAGACAGAAAGTTGCTGACCATGCAAACAATTTGGCCTCAAAGATCAGAGGAAACTTGACCAACTCAATGAAAGCTCTTGGTGTCGATATATTGACAGGTTTCGGTACGGTTTTGGTGAGTTCACATCTTTATTTCTAAGAGATCCTCCTAGTACTATCTATTTGGAAAATCTCTTTAGTTTATAACTAATGGAAACTATATTATGTAATCTAGTCTAACATGTCTATACTTGAAACATATTCAGGGTCCACAAAAGTTGAAATTTGGAAAAGGAGATTCTGGAGACAAGATTATCACTGCAAAAGACATAATAATTGCTACTGGTTCTGTTCCTTTAGTGCCCAAGGGAATTGAAGTTGATGGTAGCTGCTTTTCTTCTCTTTATATCTGTCCTTATCTTAATTTTCAAGCTATTTTTATCATATTTTTCACTGTGTCACTCATCTTAGGCTGTCGATATGTTCTGATCTCTAGTCATTCCATACTTGATATCAATTGACTACAGGCAAGACAGTTATTACCAGTGACCATGCGCTTAAATTGGAATTTGTTCCACAGTGGATAGCTATTGTTGGAAGTGGCTACATTGGGCTTGAGTTCAGTGATGTGTATACAGCACTTGGAAGTGAGGTGTGGTAGTTTATTCTTCTAGTTTATTCTTCCCTATTATTTTGTATCTAGACTATTATATCAACGGTGTTATTTTTTTTTTTTTGTTAGGGCAGTAGAGATTTCTTTTTATGTCTTCTTGATAATCCTACTTTCCTTGCCACCATTGCTCTTAATATACTGTGCCTAAGCGAAGACCGATCTAGTAGTCTCTTTTACATGTATTCTTAAGGTCAATGGCATGTCGTAAGGACATTGATGATCTCATTACTGCTGAACTGCACAGGTTACTTTTGTTGAAGCTTTAGATCAAATCATGCCAGGCTTTGATCCTGAGATTGGAAAATTAGCTCAGCGAGTTCTCGTCAATCCTCGCAAAATTGATTCTTACACTGGTGTATTTGCTAGCAAGGTGCTTACCAGTCAAATATCTAGTTTTATGCACAAATAGTTTTATGTACAGACAAATAAAACAACTCAAACATCCATGCTCAATTTTTATGAAGTTGACCCCTTTGTGCAGATCACTCCTGCAAAGGATGGAAAGCCAGTACAAATAGAGCTCATTGATGCAAAGACAAAGGATCCAAAGGAAACTCTGGAGGTAATGTTTAGAAATCTATCTCAGGGAAAATCTGCGTGTGAAAATCCTATATAAATTCTTACTCTCTGCACTTGATATTGCATAGTTACAATTTAATACAAAGTGGCATATGCTACAGAGCAAGTTGGATTATAATTAATATAAAATTCTGTAACAATTTTTTTTTTATTAAGCTGAGAAAAGAGATACTATGAAGAAAAGTTATAGGTTATGTCATTTGTTGCAAGTTTTATTATCTGAAGTGTTAAATCCCCTGCCTCCCCTGTAATCTGTTTTAAATTGTTTTCTCACTTGTTATAATTGCGCTGTGATAGCTGTTCTATGCCAAAGCTTGTCTGTTCAATTATAGTCTCCCCATCTGTTTGGTTACTACCGGCTACTTCATTTGGAATTGGAAGTATGTAATCAGATTCATGACTACCTGCAGGTAGATGCTGCTCTTATTGCAACAGGAAGGGCCCCATTCACTAAAGGGCTTGGTTTGGAAAATGTTAGTGAAAACGGTCATTGAAATTGTACCATCATTGCTCAAATGAATTTTAAAATTTGAAAGCTAATTTATTTTAACTAAATTTATTTCCAGATTAATGTTCAAACACAGCGTGGATTTGTCCCTGTTGATGAGCGCATGAGAGTTATTGATGCGAATGGGAAGTTGGTGAGTCTGTAGTTTCCTTTTTCTTATTTTTGATGTTCGGAAGTATTTGCTTTGTGCCTTTTACTCACCCTATGTTTGCTTGTTAGGTTCCTCATTTGTATTGCATCGGGGATGCTAATGGCAAAATGATGCTTGCCCATGCAGCAAGTGCACAAGGAATTTCTGGTATGAAGTTCGTATGAAACTTCAGCAATTTGATTTGCCTATCATTTATAGCTGTCAATTAACTTCTGGAATTGGTCTCAGTTGTTGAGCAAGTTACAGGGAATGACCATGTCCTGAACCATTTAAGCATTCCAGCAGCATGTTTCACCCATCCGGAAATCAGTATGGTTGGATTGACTGAGGTATGTTTTTCCATCTGCTTAGCTATTCCAGATATTTCCTTCATGTCGTATGTGAATCTAGCTCCTAGGAGGCATGCGAGTTCCTTTTGTTCCTTCAACTTGGGGAGTAAATATAATGTAAAGTGGTTCCGTGAGTCAATTCCAGTCATGCTTCATGATGGCTTTTGTTGCAATGAGAGGTAAACTGATTGCTTGTTCAAATTTACCATTAATCTATCTAAGGTTACAAGACAATGGTTGCTAGTTGTAATAGTGGTAACATGATAAGATGAAATTTGATATTATTCTTTTGAGAAACAAATTATATCTTTCTCCTTCGCACATTGCAGTGGATTTTGAAATAATTCCTTGAAAGCATAATAAAATAGAAAAGAAAGTATTGATTGTTGCTTTGAGGAAGTTTCTTTTGTTTAGTCTCGTTACTGCTGCTAAATCTGTTAAACTTTTCAGCCTCAAGCCAGAGAGAAGGCTGAGAAGGAAGGATTTGAAGTAAGCATTGCGAAAACAAGTTTCAAAGCGAACACGAAAGCCCTTGCTGAAAATGAAGGGAAGGAATGGCCAAGGTAATGCATATATTCATTATAAGTTGCTTCAGTTCAGTTCATTTGGTTGTTTCTACTCTTGGTTCCTATGATCTGAGTCTGACTAGCTGTTGGTAAAGAGATGAACAAATCACAAATACTGCTCTTTAGATGATACACTTTTTCAAGAAGAATCTTTAAAAAGTCAAGTTACAAAGTTTCCTCCTTTGTATGAGGTTGATTTAAAAACATTGTTTGCGAACTCCACATGGAATTCCTCAGGATATAGTTCTGCCTATTTGTCTCCTGGCTACTAATCTGAATCCTTCACTATACATTTCCTTTTGGCTTTTGGTCCTTCTAGATATGATATATAATTTGGTATGCATACTTAATCCATTGTGCTTTACAGTTGATATACAGGCCTGACAACGGTGAGATCCTTGGGGTTCATATTTTTGGATTACATGCTGCAGATCTCATACATGAGGCATCTAATGCCATTGCCATGGGAACATGTATACAGGTATGATTACCTTTAAAATACAGCCTGCGTTATAAAGAACCTTGTAGTTAAGATCCCAATTGCATAAAGTGTAGCCTGGAAAGCAAGAAAATGTCTTAAGAGTATAAAAAAATGGTGTACAGCAAATTCACTCACTTAATGGCTTTGTGCAAGCTTTATTATTGATTATCTTTTCTGACTCCTTAACTTTTTCTTAATAAATTTTTGATTGTATCCGAGCCTTCCTGAAAATTTACATTTTTTGCAATGAGGTGTGTGATCACAACAAAAGGTTGAAAACGAGGACCCTAATTTGCTTCCAACCACTCCAAGAACAAATTAAATTATAGTCAAATTCAATTAAAAAAATCTACCTTTACTTTCTAATGTTTATTTTTACTCTTGCTACTATGTACTTTGCAGGACATAAAATTTGCAGTGCATGCACATCCAACCTTGTCTGAAGTGCTAGACGAACTATTTAAATCAGCAAAGGTAACAGTTTGGTCCTTCGTAGAGTTTTGGACAGGTTTAGACTAGGTCGCTGCTTTAAAATATATATCTTTGCTAACATCACACAAACACAAACTCACAGAAAAACCATTCTTAGCTAAATCATAAGTTCCTATCCTATGCAAATCTATTTTTATTATTGTTGTGGGGAGGAGGGGAATAGGCTGCACAACGTTAGCTGGACTCCTCATGCACTTGTAAACATAAACCGCAGGTAAAAGGAAACCATTCTTAACTCCTAAACTGAAGCCCCTCTGATTTTCAATGGTACATTAGATGACTTCTGTTCTCCTCTTAAGATAATCTGCTTAAAGAATAGATACTGATTTCTATAAATTGGTGGCACATCTTCAGAGGGTCAAAAGTCTCGTTGAAAATATCTCTGTCAGAGAATAAACATACTTCCACTTTCTTTTGTAACTGCAGGTTAAACTCGGCACCTCTAAAACAGTTCCTGAGCCAGTCCCCGTTTAGGTTTACGGGTTGTTATAATTTATTCGGATACATGACTTCTTGAGGTTTTGGAAACTGATCGATCATGGAGAGGAAATGCTGAAACGGATTCTCTTGCATAGTATTGCCATTGTTCTCTATATAGTGAAGTCTGCACTAGGTTATGTGAGGGTTCTATTTAAAATTTTGGGATGGGACTTGTATACAAACATTTTAGTCACTTTATTATATATGCTCTAGGGATTCAATTTGTCGAAGACGGCCTTGTTGTATGAATTTGTGGAACTTGAAATAAAGCTTGTTTATTTATCACTCAAATAAGATAGTTTCTTCTTGTAACAATGTATGGATTTAGAATTCCGATTTGAAATTTTCTCTCTTGTTTTGACTCTGGCATTTTAATTTCTATTCAAAGACTTGATTTTAATTGTTCTTTAGTATATAAAATTAGTCTAGTCACGCGGTTGGTAAGAAATTGAAGAAGGGGTTGACATTAATAGGAGCAAACAAATCTTCTTAGTTATTTGGATTGATTTCATGAATTTAAATTCTCAAAAACCATATGAAATAATTGAATTCGTGTAATTTAAAGTCGGGGTCCAAAGTCTAGTTACCAAATAAAAACTCACTTAATTAGAGTCCCTTTTCGTATAAAATTAATTACTTCTACTTACTGTACCAAAGAATTGTTGCCACTAATGCTTGAGATTGCGGTAAGTCCATTCCCTCAGTATATTCTAAGGCATAAATTTCTCTCCATGCCACCAATTTAGGGTTCTTGGCGTATAAATATATCAACTTTGGATCTATTTTGGTTTTTTTCACAAACCTTAAAAATTATCATAAAATTAACAAACTTAATCAGTTTAGTGATTTTACCACGATTTTAAATTCAGGTCAAATTAAATCTAACTTGACATCTTGAAAATTTATCATGAAAAAAACGGTCGATGATATAAACTTTAAGGATAATGATATAAAATATCGTCATTCCATCAAAATAAATCAAATTTCTTGACTTTTAGGATTCATCGCGTCAACCTTCATTAAAAAATTAGGTATTCTCGTTCGTTTCATCGTCTGATTCTCATTGGGATCAAAAAAATTGATGTCATCTCTCTATAGTGTCGTGTGTATTACTGACCGTTTTATCTACGATAAATTTTTGAGATGTCAAGTCATATTTATTTTAGTCTGAATTTGAAATATGGTAAAATCACTAAAGTGATTAAGTCTATGTATTTTTTAACAACCAAAATTGACCCAAAATTGATATATTTATGCACCGATAATCCATCAATTTATTCTCCGTTCACCAAAAAGAGTTGATTCACCGTTTGTAATAAAGAAACCATTTATTTAATTGGTAACCTTCACAGCTATCGTTCTTCAACTACTTAACCGATATATTTTATTCAAAATTGTTGTAATAGTTTTCTTTGTAAACAACACTGTCTTTGTTCGATAACCTACAGGAACTGTTGTCTAATTTCGGGATGAAAATAATTTAAATATAATGTTGTGCTGTCGATGTTATCAGTACGTCAAAACTCCTATGCGGCCGCAATCATCAATTAAGTATTATAGGTTAATTAGGATTTATTAGTATTTGATTAGAGATTATTAATTTATATTTATTAGTTATAAATATGAATGAGAAAAACTTTAGGGGGCTTCAAGTTTAGACTCTAGAAAAAAAAATTATAAGGCTGAAAAAGAAAAGGTTGCAAAAAAGGAATTGGGATTAGTGTATTTAATAAGGCTCCGTGTTGTACATTAATCACTGACTCGCTTACAATAAATTAAGAACTAGACGTCGGAATGGGGTTAATTTATCAAATTTTGAGCACACTTGATATTAAAAAAGATATAGAAACCTGATATTTAGTAAATTAAACACCTTAAAAGTGTGGGGTATACAATTAACACTTGACTACCCAATAATCAAAATAGATTTTCCTTCGTACAATTATACTAAACTCAGCGACTAACCTAACTTTTTGTTTAGGAAGGTCCAACCTCTCAGCTCTCTCTCACATCTCTTTCTATTGGATATCCATAAACACATTCCTTTATTCTTTCTCAAATCTGCCTCCGTCTCCTCTGATTCCCGACACTCATCTCTGCCTCGATCGTCGTCGTCTTTATCGGCTTTCCTACCTCCATCTCCCTCTCTTCTATATGTCTCTCTCTCTCTACATGACAAGACACACATATGGCCCCCCTCCTCCGTCAATTTCTCAAACCGTCGCCTACAGTCAGTGACAGCGGCGACCGATCACCTTACCTCCCTCTCCTATCAGCCTAAGAGTCGATGATAGCTCTGCCGCCACTGCTCCGATGCCGATGTTGTCATAGCCCGCAATCCCTAAGGATGGCTTAGCCGGGGCGCGACTAGTAATGGGAGATAAGAAGCGGAAAAGAACGGGGACTTATTGGAAACGAAGAATATATTAAGAAGGAACAATTTTATAGATAATATAATAAACTATGATCTGAGTCATAGAACATAATATATGATAAGGATTATGTTCAAAGTACTAAGGGATTAAAGTTAGAGCTCATACATAAGAGTTCAACATTCAAAAAGATTAACGAAAAAGTGTTTACAGTGGAAAAACGTAGTTGAGATACATATACAAAAATATTTATTTCGGGCATTTATTCTATTTAGTAGACAAAAGGTGTATCCGCTCAACACTTCACCAGTATGTCATCACCAACATGCACATTTATAAATATATGTGAAATGAGTCTGAGGTACTCGATGAACTTATGCCCAAATATAATGCATAGATAATAATTTTGTTTTAAATAGTCATGCATCATAAACATAATACAAAGGGTTTTATCACAAAAATGTGCTTACTAAACGGTTTTATTCAATTTTCACAAGATAGATCTAGCGATCATATTTTCCGTAGTAATTCTCCATATATGTTCAATACGTTGTGAAAGGAGGCCTCCTTTCACGGATGCGATGACGGGCCAAGAACATCATTTGCACACAATACCCTGACCGGCTAAGAACCTTGTTTAGCACATAGCCATCATGTACATTAGTCCCGACAATGAACCTTGTAAAGCTCAGGATCCGAATTCGATTATCATTCAAGTTGGCAAACCAACACATATAAGAGTCATACACAAAACCAAACATTTTATGCATGACAATAATCACAAAGTTTCATTTTATTTGAAAATTATAGCTAAATAGTTCAAGCATAACATTTTTGAGTTTTTCATAAGAAAGCCACCTTGGTAGGACAAGCCTATAGACACACACTGATTATTTAGCTCAAAAAGTCTGCGTCAATCCTTCTGTTCAACAACGCCTACATGATAGTTTAATCTTAATAGGACTCGTATTGCTAACTTTAGTTCAAAATAAAGTAAGCTCACTTTCTTAATTTCCTATGCTCGAGTTTTTAAAATTAAACTTAATTTTAAAAATATATTCAATTAAGGGCACCAACAATATCATTGCTTGACTTTTCTTAAAAACATGATTTTTAAGATCAAGTAATCAAGTAATTATCCGAAACCAAAAAAATAATATAAGTATTTTATATTATTCTTGATAAGCTATTTCCATGCTTATAATTAAGTACTTTATAGTTAATATATATAAAATATTATTACAATTTGATGTTAATAGTCATTAATCAGATTAAATCCAAACTAGAGGATTTAATTAAAGCTCCAATTATAAATTATAAAAACAAGGTCTAGCTTGGATCCTTATTTAATTAAGCCCAATTCAATTTATTTTATAAATCCAAATTGCTATATTTATAACCTAATTGAACAAGCCTAAATTGTTTTTATTTAATTTAGGCCCCAACCATTAAATAAAAAGGGATGACTCGTAAGCTTTAAATTTAAAAGGATCTCAACTTTGGGCCCAAGTGTTAGCCCAACCTCAAACCCTTCACCCTTTCATACTTAGAGATAGGAGTGTGCATCGGTCGGTCGGTTCGACCGGCCAACCGAAATTTTTAAAATCGAAAATCGAATCGAAAATGTTTTTTTGAACCCAACCAAACCGATTTATAATTTTGGATCGATTGAAAATCGAACCGAAAAAATCGATCGGTTCAGTCGGACGAAAAACCGATCGAAACATATATTATATATATCTTTTTTAAATAAACATATTTTAATCCTAATTATTTAATTAAAATATTAATTAATTATTATAGAAAAAATATACATATATAAAAATAATATTTTCGATTCGGTTTGGTTACCGACCGAACCTAAAATATAAAACCGAAAACCGAACCGAAAATAGATTTTAATTAAAAATTTGAACCGAACTGAAAACTAATTTTTTCAAAAAACGAACCGAACCGATCGAAACCGATCGGTTCTGTCGGTTTTTTCGGTTCGGTTCGTTTTGTGCACACTCCTACTTAGAGATGACAATTGATCGGATTTGGACCGGATCTTATGTAGTAACCCGAAAATCTTTTAGTCTTAATTAGAGCCTAATTAAGTATAATTAGGGGCTTAAAGACATTTCATTCTAAAAAATTTATAAAGAAGTGCATAATAAATTAGAAATCGATAGAAATTCGATTAATTTCTAATCGAAGGATTTGTCTTTAGAAGAAGTAGATATAATTTAGAAATAAGTTTTATTTTGATAAAATAGGAAATATTTGGTTAATATTGTATGTTTGGATGAAAATTTTCATTAAATAGAAAATGTGCTAAAGAAATGCATTAATTATTTCTATGTAGGATTTATTTATAAAATAAAATGAAATAAGTTTAAGATATTAAATGGCTTAAATAAATTTATTTTATTAATATCTAGTGATAAAGAAAATATTTTACGTGATTTTTGAATTTTATGAATAAATAGAATAATTATTTGATTATTTGTATATGAAAGCATTAAAGCTATATTTATATGAATTTCATTCCAATAATGGATTTAATTGTTTTGGATCTTTATATTAATGAGAAAATATAGTTTTACTATTAAAGAATATTAATGTGCAACATTAACAATTTTAGAAAAATATTTGTATGATTTTCAAAAATGATAACAAAAGAAAAGAAAATGAATAAATAATAAATAAAGCTATATATATACATATATATATATATATATATATATATACTTCTAGAACAATATTCATTTAGATCATCTTCAAGCTCTCTTTCTCCTAATATTTTCAAAACACACACTTATCACACACATAATTTTTCTTCACTTGTTAATCCAAAGTTTAAGTGTAGAATTAAGTGGAAATCATTCCAAAAGAGGTAAATACCTTAATTTATCCAAGTTTTATGATTAAATTGGAAGCATATGATCTTCTCACATATGTGAATTTTCGAAAATTGCATGCTTTAAGTTAAGGTTGAATTGTTTAATTATTGTTATGTTTATTGATTTCCTATTGTTTATGATGCTTAAATATTATAATCATGGTTTAAATTCTTGAAATTCATGAAGTTGGAAAATTAAAGTAGGCATGTATAAACCCTAATTTTGTATGTGAATTATTTGTTATGATTTGATTAAATTGAGTTTAGATATGTGTAATTAAGTAGAAATAAAAATGATTTGGTAAAGGAATTTGGAATGAAATGAATATATATATAACACCTCATTTTCGAAAATTAAGGGGCTTGGATGAACTTTGAATTCTTGATTTTATTTGATGTATTTGATATGATTTTTGAGATCTAGAATATAAATAATGCTTAAGTTGAATTTATGGGATTTTATGGACTTATATTGTCACAGCCCCTCTAATCCAAAGGACAGATTAGAGAGAACTGGAGCTTGGAACAGTGATTACAAAACAATTAATAAGAATAATCAAAAGATTTCAAAATAACATTTATCAAACTTCGATAATCAAACCTTATTTACAAGGCAAAAACAATTCAAATCTTATTTACAAGGCAAAAGTCATTTACAGATGTAAAGGCTACAAGTTCCTTTAACAGAAGGTTCGATAATTCAGACAGATACAACTGTCAACAACAACATACAAATAAACATTTATGCAGCGGAAAGCATGTGAATGCATATATGACGATATGCACCCAAGTGTATTTTCTTTCAAAACATATAAATACCAAAAGATTCTGACTACTCAACATCTTTGCTCCATCATCATCACCAGCTCAATCTGCACATTTAAAAACAAATATGCATGGCTGAATACAAATAATGCACTCAATGGCTCATGCCAAAATAATTTATCAAGTTTGAATTACTCTGCCCCATCACAGTAACACACGAGGTTTTAATTTGAAATACTCGTGTTTACTAAATATTTTCTGTCATTTTCCATAAATATCGCTTGGCCAAGCATTTTTCCACGTATGTATGATCCATATCCACCACAACAATTCATCCAACAATAATTCCCGCGCTGGAGAGGAGGCCTCCTCTCACAGACGCCATGACCGGCCGAGCACCCTTTCAAAGATCACAAATAATCGGTCACAAAATCCGGGCCATCTCAAGACAGGATCTAATTCTCCATCATCCTTGGGGGTACTTCCAAGAATACGAATTCAAGTATGTCATAAAGTGAGAGCTACCCAACAATATGCATCAAATATCATGGATTGGATACATACATAAATCATAAACATTTTGGGCAGGTAATTAAATAAATCAGTTCATAAATATTGCTTGCAATAAAGCATCATAAATAAATCATTTGATAAGTTCTATCAATTTGAGTATAGTAAAGCCCACCTTGACTTTTAAACTTTGAATCTCGGTATGCGTGTTCTTCTCCTCGTTGTGCGTGAGCTTCACGTCCCACCTTTACGCAAAAATTTACGCTTAGCACGTTGGCACGCTTTTCGAGATTTTCAAAATTCATTCAACTTTGATAAATAAAATAATAATTCGTCGTTTTAATGGACTTTATACGTAGAAACGACGTATATTTCAATAAAAATAATTCTCGTATTTCGAGAGAGACGTAATATGATCTACAGTCTCATTTTAACATTTTAGGTTAAATAATTAACGTATAATAACGTTATTCAATAATATGATTTCAATTATGAAATCTTTTCTCACAATTGAGATATTCAGATAAAAGTAATACGTTTTTCACGTATTAGAGTATTTAACGAACGTAATTCGTACGTCAATTTCGAAAGGCAACCATTTTGACTTTTCTTTATAAATTCTTAATAAAACATATTTTAATGAACAAATTCAATATAAATCGATTTCTTTTCATAAAGCTTTAATCCTCGATTTTTCACGCAAATCGATAAATTTGATTAATATTTCCTTTCAATACTAATCTTTTAATACATTAAGCATTATTTATGCTTTTAACGTTATTTAATATAACGTTTCGTTTTAAACATAATATTCTATGTTTAATAATTCTCAAAAATTCAATTATGTCTAAAATAATTTTTTTGACATATAATAAATTATTATTCTTGATTAAAAAGGAATTAAAATTCCTTATTTTCATCACATAGCTCACGCTATTGTGTAACATTTTCCAAACTTGTTCCAAATTTCCTCTAAATTCATATAGTGTATTATTCTACACTATGATCATTAATAAGTATTAATATCACTATATGAAAATTTGGAACACACCTATATACACTATAGGCTCACGGTATTTATCCAAAATAAATCCAATAAATTTCCAAAAATTCTAATAATTATACACTAGGCTCCAATACCAATGTATAACATAATTATAACCTAAAGTTTTATATAATCAAACTATACATCATAGAACCCTCATATGTATCACACGGCCCTATAGGCTATAATATACCAAACAATTTTTATAAAAACCTATAAAATCACACTATGCTTAAATACTACCATATAGCACTAATACATCATAATATCATATAATAACATAAATTAATCCATAGAATCAAACACCCTAGTTCTCGGCCTTGTTGAAATAAATTAGCTATATAGGTTCAAAAATTCTAATAAATTCCTACATCACCTAATTTATACCCTAGATCAACAATATGCTATAATATCAAGCATATAAAAATTATACACCATAGTTCAATGCCATAACATTTTCGGCGGTTTTGGTATTTTTACACAAATGGTTTCAAAAATTTTCTAAATTAATATCATGCACTCCTACAACACTATAGATCAACAATCCAACCTTAAATCAACCCTAGCAATTTTTGAACATCATCAAATAATTTAAATAAATTGCTTAGCTTAGTAAATAAATAATCTATGCACATATTGATATATGTTACATAATTCCTAAGCATAATAACATGCTAGCATGATTCATTCACAAATAATACATGCTAGAAAATAATAATTTAAACCGTAGGATTATTGAAAAAGATAGGTTTTATCGAAACCTGTTCGATATCTAACCTCGTTATCGGAGTCGATCGGTCGTAGGATAGATTGAACTCAAGCAAATGGAGATAAAAGAAGAAGAAATAAGTTTGGTTTTCTATGGATGAACTCACGGCAGAAGAAAGAAAAGAGAGAGGAATAAGTGTGAAGTATGTTCTGTGGCTCAAAAGAATAAATATATACTTAGGCAATTTTTTTAAAACAAATGAAACAACACATACTCACTCCTCTCGGCTCTCTCACAGGTTAAATGAAATAATTAAGGTCAAAGTGATTATGTCACTCAAAAAAATATCTCTTACAAACTCATTAATTCATGGAAGCTTTAATAAAGCATTTTTGGGAGAAACAATTTAATTTTGTTTCTTGCATGGCATAAGCCGTCGACCACAGTGGAATGGGAGAAGAAAATCAGATTTTTGATGTGTTTCTCAAGTGTATTAATACACTCTTTCCCAAAAATTGCATACTCAAGTATATATAAAAAAATCAAGACTCAATTTGTGTACCAATGGTCAAATATTTCGGCTCTTCTATAAACAATTTGGTAGTGTATTTTTCATCTACACATTTTACTTGGTAAGTGTGTATTAATACTACACTTAAGAAATAACACAAATTGGATGATCAAAATAAAATAATAATCCTATGTTAATTCCCATAGGTGTTCATGGCATTTTCACATCTTAATGCCCAAAATATTGATTTTCATACTATAAGTAGATATATAGCATAATATATATCCTAGATGATAATTTATATCATAGGAAAAATTATTGGAATCAATCCATAGATAGAAAACCCTAATTCTCGATTTAGGGTTTTCGAGAATCTTAAATAATCAAAAAATATTATTCTAAAACTTTCTAGCATTAATTCAATGCTAAATAATATTCTAATTATATAAAATAATCATAGGAATTTAAATATCATAATTCCTTGATCGTTAGACTTGATTCTCAAATCATCTCAAAACGTTAACGTTTGAAACGTCTCAAAACGTTAAATATCGACTCATCTCAAAATGGTCGAAATAAAGCTGTAATCACTTTATTAAATAATTCCAATAATAATGGAATTAAATTCTAAGCTTAAAAACTTAGAAAATATCACGAGCATTTAATTATCGATACGTAATCGGCGTGAAAAAATCTTGTTGAAATCGTTACATATTCGTATTTCTCGATTCACATTTATTTGTGAATAAAACATAGGAATTTATCATTCCAACAATAATCGAAATCATTATTCGATATTTTAATAATCAAATTATCATAATAATACTCTAATTTACGAAATTAATATCGTAATTAAGCGTTTAAAAAATCGGGGTATTACATATATATTGGAAGTTGAAAAATTAAAGTTTATACTAAGTTGTTGAATTTATATGATAAGTTTGATTAATATGGACAGTGATTATGGATTGATGATCATGCATGATAAATGAGTATGAATGTGAGTTGTTTTGAATTAAATTGATTATAGATTGAAAAATTCATTTAATTACATAATATATGGTTGAAGGGCATGTTAAGATCATGATGTAAATGGATTAGTTTAAACTTTTTTTGAGTTTTTAAGTGTATATTTAGGCATATGGTGATGATTTGGTGGAGTTTGGGATGAATTGGTTGAAGTTGGAATGAAATGGCAATTCATTTTATAAACATTACTCTGCCGAAATTTCGCTATAATTGGTTTACTAATAATGTGTTTTGATGATTTAATTAGCAAACTTATGATAAGTGAGATTTGTTCACTTGATTGTTTAAATTAATGTTTGAACTGTTGTACATGAATAAAACTAAACGTATGTTACTTAAGTCCTTTTGATTATGGCATATTATGAACATTATTAAAAATTTAAGTCTACTAAAGACATAAGATGTTAAGGAATGCAATTGAATAACTTAAGTCTTAGAATTTGGTAAAATCAAGAACAAGATGTAATATGTTCAAGTGAACAATAATGTTGCTAAATTCGATAATTATTTCAATTACAAGGATCAATCAAGGACAAGGGCGTTTTGAAGGACGAAAAGGAGGAAATTCTCGAGTGACAACGTGCCAGGTAAGTTTTCTTCTCTTAAATATGTGTTGAATATTGAAAATTTCATTTATATCTTGTACATTTTATTGAAAATAATATCATGTTATATGTTGAGCCTAAGATCGTATAACTTGTTGAATATAAGATTGTGTTATTTGTTAGTCTATGTTGTTTGTTGAACATAAGACTATGTATTATATGGTATAAGTTCATGTTACCTATCTACGGAAGAATTTTGTTAATGTCCGAGAAGTTATAATTGCATAGACCGGCAATGATCAGGAAGTTTACAAATATTCCGGCAATGACTGGGAAGTTTACAAATATACAGACAATAACCGGTAAGTTTAAGATTATATAGACCGGTCAAGGTATTGAGAATGAGGCCTACTTCTCATTACCGAACCAACGTAGATAGGGCAGGACTGTGATTGGTAACCTTCGGGTCCAACATAGGAAGATAATACCAGTATATCACAATATTACATTAGCTTGTATTGTTACAATGGTATAAAATCTATTGTCACTGAAAAGTTCTTCATGTATTATTTATTTCAACTCTTACGTTGAGAAAGTTCGGTAAGTTGTTCAAGTTTAATGTTTGTCGAAAATCTGTTGAGTACTTGTTGATACTCATGCTCTACATTTTTTTTATTGCAGGTTGAGCTTGGAGATGACGATGGAAGAGGATGCTGAGCTAGGGTTCTTTTGTTGTTATTATTATTATGCCTTGAATGTCATGTCTCCATACATTCAACTATTCTTCCGTTGTTGAACTCATATGATCTTGACGTTGTCTTTTGATAACCTCTTTTGCATGTTGAGGATGTATATGAAATCTTTAAATATTAACCTTGATCATTATGTTGGTTGTCAATTAATTTGTTAAACCCGTTTGATTTTTGTAAACATTTTGAAAATTGAAATCAATATGTTCTTATCTTAATCTAGTCATAGCCTGATTACTTATTTAATTACTTAATTAAGTAGTCAAGTCGTGATAGAGTGGTATCAGAGTAGTTGTTCGCTCTGGACCTGTGAATCTTTCTTTCTTGAGTCTTTAAATAGAAAGAATTTGATATTAGCTCAGCATTCCAAGTCCATCTCTCCAGCTCAACCAGGTAAGATAAGTTATGATTGGTTATGAGAATTGTTGAAAGTCCATGTATGAGAAAAGTTTGACGAGCATGATGTGAATTATGTGATGTGATGTTTGAAAAAGTATGATGAAAGATGAATGTGTTGTAAGAAAAGTGAGAAGTTTTGGTCTTAACAAAAAGGATAGTTATATATATGCATCTTTGGTTAGTATTTAAATTATATTTTGTTATAGGATGGCAAGAACAAAAACTACTGCAAGGAAAAGCATACCAATTAGATCGAATGCTAGAGGAAGAATAGATCGGTTTTATTTCTTTTAGAATGGGTGAGCATCAGAACATGGTCCGCTTCCTCAATCAATATAGGCAATTATGGGGATTGGTAAAGCGACGGTGTGGTGAGTTAGGCAGGTTACTTGGTTAGTGCAAGCATTACCTCTAAGTGGCGTGGATGGGCTTCGTGGCTGCCTTGGGTTTTGTACATCCTGACATGGAAGCCAGAGTTACGGGTAACCTTGTTGGTTTTGTCGACCTTATTAAATAACAGTTCAATTTGACTAAAAATCCTCCTCCTGGTCAGTACCCTTCCTTAGATTGTTTTATTCCTGCAGTCCATCAAATTCTTGATGACATCCTAACCCCAGATACGAATAGGAATGAATCTGAGACTGATGAATCCAATGAGCATAGTCCTGAATTGGATTCTACCATTGTATCGAACTATCCTTTTGATTATGAACCCGTATAGAATCTGAACTGACTTCTATTGATTTAGACCTGTATGATCAGCCTTTTTCTTTAAGATCTCCATCACCCCTAGTCACTCATGTTATTCCTCCTCCAGAAAGTATTTCATCACCCCTTTCGATTAATACAAACATCGAACCTGAGTGTCAGTTTTCTGTTGGTACTTCGAGCTTGCAGCCTTTACCCATTAGTGAAATACCCTCTATTACTGATCCATCTCTTATCACTTCTGGGGAGCCTGCTAGGTCATCCACTGGCTGCTGCCCTGCATCAGAAGAATCAGATCCAGAGACACCTGAGGACTATAGGAAATTAGACAGGGATGACGATGCGAGTTAAGATTTTAGTTATTAAGACGGGTTAAGGGTTAGCTAAGTAAGATAATAGTGACAGGATATGTACATATAGTAATCAGTGTAAATAGAAAAATGTAGTATGGTATATAAAAGTTATGTGTGTATAAAGTACTCAAGGAAGCAGCACTATCAGCACAAATATCATTGATGCCTATTTTGGTTGTGAAAGTCCTCGGGGATGCAATTTTCTTTGATATAAAATGTGAATTATTCTGCATTATTGTTTACTATTATTGTGATTAAATGATTTCTATGTCAAATGTCTTTACATGTGAATTTAATTATAAATGGACCTTTATTCCTTTATATTGATGTTCAACCAAATATTACAAATATTATATTCTTCTTTTGAATTTAGTATGCCTCCCCGAAGAAGAACCCCTATCTCTGAAGGTCAAGGGAGTGAAACAACTCCTAAAAATATCCCTGATGTTATATCTCCTCAACCTAATCGAAAAATAGCTGAACACTTTCTTCGGCAAAACCCGCCAAACTTTACTGTGGCTGGTAGCCCTACAGAAGCGGAAGAATGGGTGCGAGTGATAGAAAGAATATTCAAATTTTTAGAATGCAGTGATCAAGAATATCTTCTATGCATATCCTATTTTTTGAAAAGACCCACAGATTTCTGGTTATATGCAAAGTTTATTCCACGACGCTAGCCAATTTTACTTGGTTACCGACCGAACCTAAAATATAAAACCGAAAACCGAACTGAAAATAGATTTTAATTAAGTTTTTCAAAAACTGAACCGAACCGATCGAAACCGATCGGTTCTGTCGATTTTTTCGGTTCGGTTCGTTTTGTGCACACTCCTACTTAGAGATGACAATGGATCGGATTTGGACCGGATCTTATGTAGTAACCCGAGAATCTTTTAGTCTTAATTAGAGCCTAATTAAGTATAATTAGGGGCTTAAAGACATTTCATTCTTAAAAATTTATAAAGAAGTGCATAATAAATTAGAAATCGATAGAAATTCGATTAATTTCTAATCGAAGGATTTGGCTTTAGAAGAAGTAGAGATAATTTAGAAATAAGTTTTATTTTGATAAAGTAGGAAATATTTGGTTAATATTGTATGTTTGGATGAAAAATTTCATTAAATAGAAAATGTGCTAAAGAAATGCATTAATTATTTCTATGTAGGATTTATTTATAAAATGAAATGAAATAATATTTAAGCTATTAAATGGCTTAAATAAATTTATTTTATTAATATCTAGTGATAAAGAAAATATTTTCTATGATTTCCGAATTTTATGAATAAATAGAATAATTATTTGATTATTTGTATATGAAAGCATTAAAGCTATATTTATATGAATTTAATTCCAATAATGGATTTAATTGTTTTGGATCTTTATATTAATGATAAAATTGAGTTTTTACTATTAAAGAATATTAGTGTGCAACATTAGCAATTTTAGAAAAATATTTATATGATTTTCGAAAATGGTAACAAGAGAAAAGAAAAATGAATAAATAATAAATAAAGCTATATATATAACTTCTAGAACAATATTCATTTAGATCATCTTCAAGCTCTCTTTCTCCCTCATATTTTCGAAACACACACTTATCACACATACATAATTTTTCTTCACTTTTAATCCAAAGTTTAAGTGTAGAATTAAGTGGAAATCATTCCAAAAGAGGTAAATACCTTAATTCATCCAAGTTTTTATGATTAAATTGGAAGCATATGATCTTCTCACATATGTGAATTTTCAAAAATTGCATGCTTTAAGTTAAGGTTGAATTGTTTAATTATTGTTATGTTTATTGATTTCCTATTGTTTATGATGCTTAAATATTACAATCTATGGTTTAAATTCTTGAAATTCATGAAGTTGGAAAATTAAAGTGGGCATGTATAAACCCTAATTTTTTATGTGAATTATTTTTTATGATTTGATTAAATTTAGTTTAGATATGTGTAATTAAGTAGAAATAAACATGATTCGGTAAAGGAATTTGGAATGAATTGAATATATATATATATAATACCTCATTTTCGAAAATTAAGGGGCTTGGATGAACTTTGAATTCTTGATTTTATTTGATGTATTTGATATGATTTTTGAGATATAGGATATAAATAATGCTTAAGTTGAATTTATGGAATTTTATGAACTTATATATTGGAAGTTAAAAAATTAAAGTTTATATATAAGTTGTTGAATTTATATGATAAGTTTGATGAAGATTGAGAGTGATTATAGATTGATGATCATGCATGATAAATGAGTATGAATGTGAGTTGTTTTGAATTCAATTGATTATAAATTGAAAAATTCATTTAATTACATAATATATGGTTGAAGGGCATGTTAAGACCATTATGTAAATGGATTAGTTTAAACTTGTTTTGAGTTGTTAAGTGTATATTTAGGCATATGGTGATTTTGGTGGAGTTTGGGATGAATTGGTTGAAGTTGGAATGAAATGGCGATTCATTTTATAAACCATACTCTGCCGAAATTTCGCTAGAATTGGTTTACTAATAATGTGTTTTGAGGATTTAATTAGCTAACTTATGATAAGTATATAAGTGAGATTTGTTCAATTTATTGTTTAAATTAAGGTGTGAATTTTTGTACATGAATAAAACTAAACGTATGTTACTTAAGTCCTTATGATTATGGCATATTATGAACATTATTAAAAATTTAAGTCTACTAAAGACATAAGATGTTAAGGAATGCAATGGACCAACTTAAGTCTTAGGATTTGGTAAAATCAAGAATAAGATGTAATATGTTCAAGTGAACAATAATGTTGCTAAATTCGATAATTATTTCAATTACAAGGATCAATCAAGGACAAGGGCGTTTTGAAGGACGAAAAGGAGGAAATTCTCGAGTGACAACGTGCCAGGTAGGTTTTCTTCTCTAAATATGTGTTGAATATTGAAAATTTCATTTATATCTTGTACATTTTTATTTATTGAAAATAATATCATGTTATATGTTGAGTCTAAGATCGTATAACTTGTTGAATATAAGATTGTCTTATTTGTTAGTCTATGTTGTTTGTTGAACATAATACTATGTATTATATGGTATAAGTTCATGTTACCTATCTACGGAAGAATTTTGTTAATGACCGAGAAGTTATAATTGCATAGACCGACAATGATCGGGAAGTTTACAAATATACCGATAATGACCGAGAAGTTTACAAATATACCGGCAATGACCGGGAAGTTTAAGATTATATAGACCGGTAAAGATATTGCGAAGGAGGCCTACTTCTCATTACTGAACCAACGTAGATAGGGCAGGACTATGGTTGGTAACCTTCGGGTCCAACACAGAAAAATAATACTAGTATAGCACAATATTACATTAGCTTGCATTGTTACAATGGTATAAAATCTATTGTCACAGAAAAGTTATTCAGGTATTATTTATTTCAACTCTTACGTTGAGAAAGTTCGGTAAGTTGTTCAAGTTTAATGTTTGTTGAAAATCTATTGAGTACTTGTTGATACTCACGCTCTACATTTTTATTATTGCAGGTTGAGCTTGGAGATGACGATGGAAGAGGATGCTGAGCTATGGTTCTTTTGTTGTTATTATTATTATGCCCTGAATGTCATGTCTCCATACATGACATTCAACTATCCTTCCGTTGTCGAACTCATATGATCTTGACGTTATCTTTTGATAACCTCTTTTACATGTTGAGGATGTATATGAAATCTTTAAATATTAACCTTGATCATTATGTTGGTGATCGCTATAATTCCTACCAAATAAATGATAGTAAAACAACAAGTATATATATCGTATCCACATGGACTGCGACTCGAGAACACAGCAAATAATTAACAAAGAATCTTTATTATTATCCAGGCAACAATATCAAGAGAGAATATTGTAATAAAACAAAACTCAAAGATAAAAAGAATAAAATCAGATATAAAAGACCCACAGGGATGTACTTAACCTAACCAGATTCACATAATTAACCTATTAATGCTTACCAATTTAATCCACATTCATATGAAGGATCACTAATATAACTATAGTTTCCGTCGGACAGACCTATAGTAGTAGGTTAGCCTAAACTCTATCTCAGGTGGGTCACAAGAAAGTAAGCTAATTACAAAAGCACACAAAGATTTAACCTCCTCTGATTCACCTATATCCGCTCGGGTCTCAAGGCAAAAACTGTATTATGAATTCAAGATATCGATTATGCAATTAATTCCGCCAAGACATCAATCACATAACTAGCATGCATCAATATTGGTCAGATACCAACACATGAGAATTAAAGCCAAGAATCATAAATCATGAATGAGATGACAAAACAGTATCAACAGATCAATCATATAAATCTAGTCAGACATACAAACCCTAGGATCAATATGAAATTTAGCTACGCATAATTAAATTACTAAAGCAATAAATAAATAAAAGCATAAATTGAGATAGATAGATAAAACCGTGAGATTCCACGATGAACAATGTAGCGACTTGAATCCGGAAGATAAACTGAACTCTAAAATAAACTAAGCTATAAACACTGAAATCAAAAGATAACTAACTCAGAAAACTGGATTCAAAAATTAAATAATGAAAGCTAATCTAAAATTCTAATCTGGAATAATGAAGAACAACGTGTAAAGCAAAAAGAAAGAAAAATAGTGTTCTGTTCTCTTCGTGAATGTGTTCTCCTCCCCTGGAATGCGTGTCCCCGTCTGCGCCATCATATACGGAGGAAACCCCTCTTTTGTTCGCGAGATGCCATTGCGAGAGATGATAGCGAACATATGTCGTGAATGCTATTCCGTGTTACCTCGCGCCTTGAGCTCGCGAGATTTGGTCACGAACGTTTGTCGTGAATACTCTCAACTGCGTATTCCTTGCTTCCTCGCGAGTGTCTCTCGTGAGCTTAACTCGCGAAGTAAACCCGCGAGCTCTCCGTATTCTTGCGCTCGCTTCTGCTCGCGACTGAGCTAGTGATTCCTCTTTATCGTGATCCACCTTTTTGACATCAAAACCTGTGCTAAAATGACACGAAATACACACGGCATAATATCTTCCAAGGTAAACATAAATATATCGAAAGACAGCTCAAAAGATCACTTATCAATTATAAACGAAACAAATATAGCCTTATAAATCAAGTAAAAATGAGGCTTATCAATTCCTCCAAACTTAACCTTTTGTTTGTCCTCAAACAAATCAGAACAAGAGAGAGACGACCAAAGACATGCAAAGAGTCGAACGACAAAAGCAATAAGCCTCAGAGCAATGAGCAATAAAAGATTCAATCAAATGAATCAAATCACAACATTTTTCTTTAAACTCCACACATCATAATAATCGTAAGCACAAGCCTTCTCAAACTTGAATCCTCACAACATGAATATATATATATAAGAAATCTCAAACACTCAAGTGTATCAAGGAGGATGTGTATACTCTCAAAGTTTAAAAACACATGGAATCTACCATAAGCTTGTAAATCGTCTAATTCTCCATTGCTCAAATATGTGCTCAAGAACTAAGATAAAAAAGGTCTTATAAAAGGTTATAATGTAGGCTCTTTGGTAAGGTAGGATATATTTAGGCTAAGTGGCTCATAATCCCATAATGAAAACACCATAAATATCATAAGATACAATTCCCAAACTTTCACAATTCATTTCAATTCTCCATACCAAGAAGTCATTTTTTCTAAGAATTCCACAATTTTCATATAAGTGATATAATCATCTCAAGCACTAGCTACTTACCCATTTATGTTCTTTTCACACACTTGTGCTAGCTCCTTTTTTTTTTAAATTTTATTTTGAACTTATATGGGTAAGCAAATATTTTTAATAATCACTTTCTCCTCATTTATTTATTTTCTTTCCTTTCTCCACCTCAATTCAAGCAACCAAAAATCACACTACAACATAACCCAACCCATGGCTATATGAAAGAATTAGATAGGCTCAAACGGGCTCATCAAAGGGTAATAGAATAAAATGTTAGTGTTTGGATAGTGTATAGGTTAAGAAAAGAATGCCTAATATCATTTCAAAATTCTTAAGCACATTAATACAACCTCGAAAAAGATCCAGAGCAAGTTCCAGAGAAACACATGCTATTTCAAACTATTCACACAGAAATAAACAAGACTGAAAAGATATGATAGTCAAAAGCTCAAGTCTCACAGGTTTCAAAAGTGTGATCAAGTTCTCAAAGGCTTAATACTCACAATAATCATAACATGCTTCGTCTCACAAAATCAGTTGCAATAAATTTTCTAATAAAAACAATTCTCATCATCGGCTGCTCGTCATTCAACTCAACCCACAAAACAGACACAAAACTCAAACACGAAAAACAAACAAAAAACAAACAAAAAGAAAACAAGATAAAAAGGAAAACAAACAAAACAACGGAAAACATTGGGTTACCTCCCAAAAAGTGCTAAATTTAAATGTCTTTAGCTAGACCAATACTAACCTCGATCAATCTGGCGTTTTGGCAGCAGACTTCTTCCCAAATCTGTGCTTGCCTCCATATTTTGCATTGACCGCATACCACCACTGAGTGTGGAAGTGGCCTCCCCCAAACTTGAATAAATCACTCGGAGTTCCGTGTCGAGTCCATCTTTTCTTTATAGCAGTCTTGTCAACTGGTCGGTTGACATCCAAGCTCGAGATTTGACTAGCTACAACAGTGGTGATTGAATGACACTCTTCATGCTCTGGGCTATCGTGTTGCTTGATTGCATCATATATTGAGATTTTCAGTTCCTCATCATTGACACGAAATGTGAGATCACCTTCCTGCACATCAATTAAAGCACGACCGGTTGCTAGAAAAGGCCGACCAAGATTAGTGGTTGATTTTAAATTCGGGAATGTCTAAAATAACAAAATCTCTGGAAAGACAAAATCCGAACTCTTACCAACACATCCTCAACTACTCCTCGTGGTATCGCGATGACCTATCGGCCATCATTAATGAAATGGAACTTTTCTTCATTTGCCCGGCTCAGCGGTTGAACACGATAAAGGCATCGGGTTTATGCTCGCTCCCAAATCACACAACACGTTGGGAAATGTGTGTTCGCAATCTCGCACTCAACGTGAAGCTCCCGGATCTTTACATTTGGTGCAACTTCCTTTGCAAAATAGCACGGCATTCTTGAAAGGTTAATTTTTCAAATTTACCTAACTTCTTACTTGCCACCCACTGCATCTTTGAGAAATTTAACGTATCCGGGCATGTTTCTAAGCGCATCAAAGAGAGGTATGGTGATGTTGACTTTTTGGAACATCTCTTTAAATCGGGCGTACTCTTCATCATATTTCGTCTTCCCGATGCACTGAGGAAATGGAGCCGTAGGTTTTTCGCTCATCTGACCATTCGTATCTTCAGCTCGCGTGCCAGCGTCTCTCTCCTTCCCTCGCGAGACGCTTTCTCTGAATTCTCTCGCGATGCGCTCTCGATCACTCTTCGCGTCAGTTGCTCGCGAGCCTTCCTCGCGAGGTAAGGCCGCGATGCTCTCTCTTTCCATCTTCGCGTCAGTTGCTCGCGTGCCTTCATCGCGAAGGCGTGTCATAAGGTTGCTGTCTTTCTCAGGCGAGTCTTTCCTCGCGGATTGGGGTCGAGTCAGAGGCTCGCGAATGACACTCGCGAGGCGAGACTTCAGCGACTTGTACGTATGCTCCTCTTCGTCCCTTTCATACTCCGGATGATTTTCATATGAAGCTCCGCTCCTCAAATATATTGCATTGCATTGATTTGGAGGAGTGTGATTCTTCAGTTTTGCTCGGTGTTGCTTAGAAATTGTCCTTGCCTATGCAACCTAGCTCTCTCATTGGCCATCTGCCCCACTTAGTTCTCTATCATCTTTACTTGTTTTCCAAGGGCTATCACCGTGTTGTTAATAGCATTGATCGTGCTCTCCGGGCGTTCATCCTATTCCCAAGTCTGGATCGAATATTTTCTTTGAGCCACAATTTGTTGGTGACTCATTGCTATTTGTTGATTGCTCGCCAACACTTGTTGCATCATATCTTCGAGGCTCGGCTTCTTGGTTTCCACAATCATTCCATTATTAAGCAAAACCAGGTGGTAGTTGCTGAGCATTCTGCGCATTGACATAGGAAAAATTTGGGTGATTCCTATTATTTGGATGATAAGGTGGGTTCCCACTCTGATTTCCTTAGCCATTACTCCTTTGGTTCACATATTGATCCTCCTCGATATTCTGCACCATGGCCGCAGTCATCTGCCATTTCCTCTCGGCCTCATACTCCTTCTTTAGAGTTGTGAATTTTTCTAACAAATCATCATACTTATCATCCAACTCTGCAGCAGCCACTCTTACGATCATTGTCTCCATCGACCACTGATAACTGTTGGATGCCATCTCCTCAATAATTCTCAACGCTTCATCTATTCCTCGATTGAGAAGGCATCCTCCGTGACGCATCAACAATGCTACGGTGTTAGCATTGAGTCCATTGTAAATTGGGTTACTTGCGCTCGGTGAAAACCCATGCTTGTGGACACTTGCGGGCGGTTTACGAATCACTCGTGGCTTCAATAATGACTCATCTCCCAATTGTGAAAATGGGAGATCTCGGCAATGATTTTCTGCGCTTGGCGGTGGGAAGTATTTGGACGGGAACTTCTCACGAGTTGCTCCCGTGGTAATTCTCGATCATCTGACTCTTGAACCACTCTTTCGCCTCGACTCAGCGGTAAAATATAAACATCCACATCCGGATGGCATCAATCGGCACTCCATTCTGCTTGATAGTATCACATGTATCAAGGAATGCCTCTAAATGTGCGTTGGGATCTTCAGTAACCCCTCCCCCAAACTGCTCGGCTTGTATCATGCTGATGAGAGTAGGCTTTAACTCGAAATTATTAGCATTGACATTCGACCCCCATCCTCCACCTTGGAACTGATCCGTCGGTGGCCTGTACATGTGATTGAGCGGTATGGGTGGAGCTCGACCACCAATCTGGCCTATCTGATTATTCAACGCCAGTTGGCGTTGCATGGCAGCTAACATCTCTTCCATCTCGGCCATCCGATCATGGCCTTAGGGTTGTCTATCTGCCATCGCTTGTTGTCTTCTTTCTCGGTTTTCTCTCTTATGGGATCTTTCAATCTCAAGATCCAAAGGAATAATTTCTTTCCTTTGAGATCTTGTAATCATGCACTGCACAGAGAGATAGAAACAAAATTAGATCTAAGATGCAACCCAGAAATAATAATTTTTATTAAATTTTTAATTTTTAATTTTTTTGTAAGCTGAATTAATTAATAACTACTATCCGAATATTATCACTATGCAATCTAAACAGTCCCGTGCTTGGCCTAAAATTTGATCGCTATAATTCCTACCAAATAAATGATAGTAAAGCAAAAGTATATATATCGATATCCATGATCATTGCGACTGAGAACACATCAAATAATTAACAAAGAATCTTTATTATTATCCATGCAACAATATCAAGAGAGAAGATTGTAATAAAACAAGACTAAAAGATAAATAGGAATAAAATCAGATATAAAAGACTGACCCTAGGGATGTACTTAACCTAACCAGATTCACACAATTAACCTATTAATCATTTACCAATTTAATCCACATTCATATAAAAGATCACTAATATAACTATAGTTTCCATCGGACGACCTATAGTAGTAGGTTAACCTAAACTCTATCTCCGTCGGGTCTCGAGAGAGTAAGCTAATTACCAAAAGCACACAAAGATTTAACCTCCTCAGGTTCACCTATCTCCGTCGGTCTCAAGGCAAAAGCGTATTATAAATTCAAGATATCGATTATGCGATTAATTTCGCGAAGACATCAATCACATAACTAGCATGCATCAATATTGGTCGAGATACCAACACATGAGAATTAAAGCGAGAATCATAAATCATGAATGAGGCGGCAAACAAGATCAACGGATCGATCATACAAATCTAGTCGGACATCTGAAACCCTAGGATCAATGCGAAATTTAGCTACGCATAATTAAATTACTAAAGCAATAAATAAATAAAAGCATAAATTGAGATAGATAGATAAAACCGTGAGATTCCACGATGAACAATGTAGCGACTTGAATCCGGAAGATAAACTGAACTCTAAAATAAACTAAGCTATAAAAACTGAAATCGAAAGATAACTAACTCAGAAAACTTGAATAAAAAATTAAATAATGAAAGCTAATCTAAAATTCTAATATGGAATAATGAAGAATAACGTGTAAAGCAAAAAGAAAGAAAAATAGTGTTCTGTTCTCTTCGTGAATGTGTTCTCTCCACGAATCGTGTCCCGTCATGCCATCATATACGGAGGAAACCCTTCTTTTGTTCGCGAGACGCCATCGCGAGAGATGATAGCGAACATCTGTCGTGAATGCTATTCCGTGTTACCTCGCGCCTTGAGCTCGCGAGATTTGGTCGCGAACGTTTGTCGTGAATACTCTCAACTGCGTATTCCTTGCTTCCTCGCGAGTGTCTCTCATGAGCTTAACTCAAGTAAACCCATGAGCTCTCAGTATTCTTGCGCTCGCTTATTTCCTTGTTGGGCTAGTGATTCCTCTTTATCGTGATCCACCTTTTGACATCAAAACACATGCTAAAATGACACGAAATACACACGGCATAATATCTTCCAAGATAAACATAAATATATCGAAAGGCATTTCGGAAGATCACTTATCAATTATAAACGAAACAAATATAGCCTTATAAATCAAGTAAAAATGAGGTATAATATCTTCCAAGGTAAACATAAATATATCGAAAGACAGCTCAAAAGATCACTTATCAATTATAAACGAAACAAATATAGCCTTATAAATCAAGTAAAAATGAGGCTTATCAGTTAGTTGTCAATTAATTTGCTAAACCCGTTTGATTTTTGTAATCATTTTGAAAATTGAAGTCAATATGTTCTTATCCTAATCTAGTCATAGCCTGATTACTTAGTTAATTACTCAATTAAGTAGTCGGGTCGTGACATCTTATTAGGTTCAGATCCAGATTCGAAATTTTTTGTTTGAGTTCGGATTCGATCCAGATTCATTGGGTCCAAAAAAAATTAGATTCAAACTCAGATCCATAAGATTCGCAAGGTCCAGGATCTAGACCCGAGTTCATATATTTTATCTTCTAAAATAAATCCTAAATCAACTACAATTCACAGTAAGACCATAATAATAATCTAAATATACAATAACATTATAATAATTATTTAGAATTTATACAACCATCATTATATAAGAAGATATTAATTACAAATTTACTTTTGTTTTCATAATATCGAATGATATTACAATATGAATAAAAGTAGCACACATATTTTAGCAAATAAACTACTCATATGTAATTCATATACAATTTTTTTTCAAATTCAAGGTATAATTTTCTAATGTTATTGTCTTATCATCCAATTTCATAACCTAATTTATCCAACTTCGACTACAAATAAAAATAATATAATATACTTATAAATAAAATAATATATATATATATATATATAGAGAGAGAGAGATGATGGATCAAATAGTCTTCGTTCAGATAGTATGTAGTCTCAATCTCATCCACTTATCTCATAGATTTTATGGTTGAAATTTTTTCCGACATTTAAGCCTAATTTCGCTGATTTTTACAAAAGTAATGGTAGATTAGTAATTTGACTTGTTATGTAGTTGCGAAAACAAACTATGCATTTAGTTGAACTGAATAATGCATTCAAATGAATAAAAAATACATACAGTTGAACACAATAATGTATGCGGTTGGAAACTCGAGCCCAGCGTACGGGCGCCCCCAAGCTTGCACGCGTGCTCGCACGTCGCTCCGGCGCTCGCTCGCGCGCCCGTTGGCCTGTATTTTTACGTTTTGTTAAATGCATTGACATGCTTTGATCAATGTATGGACGTGCTTTGTTCAATACATTAACATGCTTTGTTCAATACATGTTTGTGTTTTGTGGCAAATGTAGTTTTATGTTTTGTTCAATGTATTGTCATGTTTTGTTCAATGCAGTTTCATGTTTTGTTCAATGCATTTTTATGGTTTTCGACAGCAAATCTATCATCAATCATTCTCTGCCAATTCTGTCGTCTATTTCCCTGATTACCGGCGAATTGGCCATGAACCATCGTCATAGTCACCATATTTCTCGATTCTTCAATCATCTATCAAATTTATCTTCTATTTTTTCTCAAAATCCATCAATTTTGTTCTCAAATTTTCTTCTTCTCTTTATTTCTTTCAAAATCTATTGTTTGTTGTTGTTTGTTTATATTGTTGTTGTTCGTCGATGCTGCCGCCATCGACGTCGATGCCGTCCGCTGCCGTTGTCGCCGTCGTCGTCTCTGGCATTGTCCGTTGCCACCAAGGAGGAGAAGAAGAAGGCTGATTTGATTTCTTCTCATTTTGCCCCTTAAGAAAATTAAAAAATAAATAAAAGAAAATAAGTTGTCATGTGTCAACATGGCGATGAACACGTGTTCAAAATGTATGATATAGATTATATCTACATCTTATCGGGGGCCAAAATCTACTTTAACCCAACCCTATATATATATATATATATATGTGTGTGTGTGAATCTATGAGTTTGATATAGACCGAATCTATATCTTAAAAATCAAGATTCATATCTAAATCTAGATTTTAAAGAAATTGTCCAGATTTGATTCAGGTCCATCGAATCTTATTTTTTTAAGATTCAAATCCAAAAAAATAAATGTAAATGTACAAATCTGGTCTGAATCTATTTACACTCTCTTTCATTCTGCAAAACACAGAATTTCCTCTCTCTACACGTCGCCGCTGCCATCTGCCAAAACCCGGCGAAGAGCGCCGCACCAGCCACTGCCGTCGTCACGGTGTCGCAGCCACCGCAACGTCGCCCTCCCCCTCTCGCCTCTCAAACAAATTTTCCCTCTCATCACATACATTCCCTCCTTTCCTCTTCACCCATCGCCGCCGTCGACCCTCCAGGTTCCGACGACGTGCGTCGCCGCTACGACCTCTGACGTCATCAATCGGCGTCGTAGTCTGACCCCCTCTCGTCTACATCATCCTCTCTCTCAAATTTAAATCAGAGGACAACACCTCTAAAATCCCCAAATTCTGAAAATTTCTCATCCTCCCAAAACTCGATCTCTCTCTCTACTGGATATTCCTCCAGTGAGGACTCACCGTCGCGCATCGCTGCGCGCTGCTGTTCTGCTCTGCCGCGCATCACGGCTCTTCCTCGCCGCGCCATGCCGTCAGCGGCTCCGCCATGGTCTGCCTCGGCGCGCTTTATAACGCTCCGACGAGTATCACCGCCGCCACCGCCAGGCCGTCCTGCTCTGCCTCTATCTCTACCTTCTCGGCCACTCACTGAATCAATAACAGAAGATAGAAAGCAGCCCAGCATTCGATTCACACACCAACAGACAGAGGCAACAAGACGGTAATTTCCAATCCGCTCATTTCAGGAAGCTCAACGACAGCCATGGTTCAAGTTCAGTTTTTTGTTAATTTGTAAATTTTCCATCTTTCTCGTAGCTCTATTTGTTGGTTAAGTTCTGGTGTATTTTGAACTATAAATTAGAGAGCTCAAGTTGTGAAAGTAGAATGCTATATTCGATTCCTATGTTGGGTTGCTGTGATGATTTTTATCTGTTGTGTTCATGATATATAATAGAGTAAGCACATTTTCTTGCTTTTCTTTCTCAGTTGGAATAGAGCAGTGTCGAGTAGTTAAGATAAACTGAGAGTCTGAGTGCTTCTATTTCAATTTGGAACATAGAATAATCATTTTATTCCGAACATAAATAAACCAACGTATATCCTTAAGAAATATGCCCATAACTCCGGACTCCCTAAAGGCATCTCAACCTCTTCTGGCTCAAAATGCGATAAATTATTTACTCGATGATGCTGCACCAAACGCATTTTGTGTTTTGATTAGGTTTTGAGCGATGGATCGCGTATTTGCGTTTCTACTGTTCAAAACGCATAAACATCTTTGGGTTGAAGAAATGGAAAGGAAATATAATAGAAATACCTCTCCTTCTTGCGGATGGCGACCTCGTCACGTTTTCGCAAATTGGAGTTGCCGCTCTCGCCCAATTCTTGTCTAATTCGATTTGATTACAAGATACTTGGATTTGCCAAACTACGTGCGCGTTTGTGAAGTCTAGCGAGCAGTGAAGAAGAAGATTGAGCGGTTTAGGGTTTGTGAATGTAATACATTATATATATATATATATATATATATATAAATGTATCTAAAACCCGATTAATTTAATTTAATATGGGCTTTTTATATTTTAGGCTATTGAATTAATTTTATTAAACTGAACCAAGAGCCCAAAATATATATCTAATGAATTTGAAATGAAATTCGTAATTTTTTCTTATTTAATGAATAAATAATTTATTTATTTAATATTCTTTTGAGTTATAATTTGAGTTTGTGGGTTGGAGATAAATTATTGTTTGATGGGACAATTACTGCAAAATGAAGTTAAATTTAGTATTGAGTATTGTAGATGGCCTAACTAAAAACAAACGCACACTTTCTCTCTTAAAAAAATAGAAAATAAGCGACAAGTTTTATTTATTTATTTATTTTTTTCTTGAAAAAAAGATACTTTTTTTTAGTTGGAAAAAATTAATATCCTCTCCGTTTCATCGAACTTGACCCATACTTTTTTTTAGGTTGTCTCGTTCAATTTGACTCATTCCTTTTTTAAGAAATAATTACCCTTTTTAAAAGATGTGGACCACATCTATTTTTAATATCTTTAACCACTTTATACTCATTTTTCAAATAATTATTTTAAAAAGAAATTAATCATGGTTAGCTTGATAGAGTGAGTAATAATACAACTTATAGTGTGCGCTATTATATTTTGTAATTTTCCCTTTTGGCCAACTATTCTACTATTGTAGTGGTAGGCATCCCCAGTGAGGGAAGTTAAAGGAGAAGACATGGGGAAGTTAGAGGAGGAAGAAAAAGAAAGATGAGAAGAAAGTGAGGAGAGATGAGAGATAGAAACCAATTTTTATTGGCTAATATTTTAAAATATATTTTTTCTTTAGATCCGTATTTCTTATATCCCATTTCTTAAAACTCATACTAAAACTATCCAAGGGACATTTCTACCCCTCAAGTAATGTCCAAGAATTGTTATGTGTTTTCTTATTTTGCTATGGACAAATTGGTCTTCATATAGTATTTTACTATTTATCATTAAAATTCTCATGGATAATACATAATGTATATCGGCTGAAAACCTATCTCGTGCCAATGCTAACTCTATTAGTAGGTTTGGCAATTATAACAACCCCATGTGCAAGTTAATTATCCTAATATTTTGATTATGGATCTACGTTTCTAAAATGGTATCGAGCCTATGTTTTATTGAGGAATTATTTAATAATTTAAATGTGTTATCCTAATGGAGGAGATTCCAAAGAAATTTATGGATCCATAAACTTGTCCGAGATCTGAAAGCATACATGATTAGTTTCAAGAATTGAAAGCCAAACAGGATAGTGAAGCAATTTGCTTAGATGTTATGAAGGGTTGTCGAACAAAGCATACGAGACAACCGGAAAATACAAGTTATTCACATAAATCTTCTAAATATCACGAAGGACATAAGAGACTACTCATGAATGCCCATCTTCCAAAGCGTTGAGAATTATCCAGGAGTACCCATCCACCACACTGTTGATGGAGCAAGAAATAAAAGAGCAACATTTGCTCCTAGTTACAAAGAAATTTCACCGGATTCCTCAAATTCGGCGGAATTAAGGAAGATCAAAAAGACGGTGCAATATCACGGCAACTGTCTATATGGAGTACCACAAGAGCTAAGCAGGATATCCATGCAGCGGAGATTCTCAACCTATTGCGGAATATCCATAAGAAGATCGACGACCTTGAACAAAGCGGGCCCAAGATTGGTTAAGAAATCCCGGGTAAACTCGAGGTCTCACCTATCGGGACGATCGATGACAAAGCTTGAACGAAAGAATAATCCGACTTTTAAAAATGAATAACCTTGAAAGAGTAGGAGTGAACTAGTTGCAGGAGTTAGCAAAATCATTTACTAACCTCAATATGGTGGATCTGAAGATGAACCAGAACATCCCGAATGATGAACCAGCAATCCCACTACAAAGGGTACCAGGAATTGATCCTATGGGGTTAAGAGGACAATATGAATATGGTCAAGGACCTGATGCAAAGTATGAAGCAAAACAAGCCTGAATCAGAACACGAGACAAAAGAAGGAGGCAAAGAATGTCGGAAACCGCTGTCGGAAAAGCCACCTTGGAGCCTATCCATTCCTATGAACTGATACTCGATCTCGACGAAGTCAATTTCAAAGTCGGGAGAATATCATAGATGAATGGGCGACATCAATGGTTGTTGCAGCCGCAATATTAGAACTTGACAAACTCAATTTTGTTAAGGTCCTCGAAGCAAGTTTAGCAGGAGTTGTTAAACAATATTGGAAACATTACCCAATAGAAAAAAACATGGAATACTGACGTTCGATTATATCAAGGACGTAGCAAAAGGCATGGCAAATACCTTCAAAGTTCACTTCCTTGGACATGGATACTTTGAAGGTTACAACGAGGAAAAAATAAAGAAATATTTGTTAGCTCTATACAATCTAAAACTGGTGGTCTTGGAGCAAGAAGCGTTCAACAAATTTCTCCAACTCTTTACCAAGTACCAACATCTAAGTACAGTCAACGAAGATGTTGCATGAGAGCTATTTTTTCTAAAGTTCCCCAGTCCATGGAGGGAGATGTTTATCAGGGATTACTAGCTAGAAGTTTATATTGACAGCGTCTCCAAAAGGATGTCGTATGTCCACAAGAAGTTATCAGAGTGGTGTCAATTAGCAACCACTCAGAGAAATCTCAAGAAATTGAGAAAGATCAATAAGGCAGCCCGTTGATGCGTGATATGATTGATCTTTCAATGTAAATCGGAGGATAACATTTATACGATATAAGAGGAAGAAAAAGATTCCAACCTTATAACAAGGAATGAGAGAAAAAGAAGTTCTTGGAGGCCAAGGGCGATGTGGTCGTAATGACTAGATATTATAAATGCGACGGAGAAGTGGTCCAACAAGAAGGCGGTATCAAGCTCGGAGATCCGGTTCTCGTGAGCTAACACGGTGAAAAAAACTTCGGAAGAGCTCACACTCGAGCTAATGAAAGTTTGAGGATTACAACTCTTGGACGTGTGGTACCAAGGGAATATTTCAACAAATTGCCTACAGAAAGAGCAAAGATGAATCTGATTGAGTCCACACCAAACATTTAAGATGTCGTATACTACCAGGAATTGGTTCAAGTATACCAATTCGAAGATATACCCTCAATGAGAGTATATACGAACAAGAAGAGATCTTCAGCGGAGAAGAAGAATCGGATGAATCCTTAGAATTAGGATCCGACCGAAGGAGAGATGCATCATCGAAAGCGTCAAGATGAGCTAGGTCATACTAGCCGAACTATCTTGTTACAGAAAATGATGATCATGATAATGAACAAAACCACAAGTCTACAAAAGTATCAAGGTTTTCAACAAAATGAAAGATAAACCATGTTCTAAGGAACTGAGTCTAGTCAAGCGAGGCACAACGCCGCTCTGAGTCCTGGCGTGAGATGTCGCTTCATCCTAGTTCTTGGGAATCAGTGGAGATCAATGATATCGCCTAGTGATATCGGGAAGATCTTCAAGTATGAAGCGAAAATCGCTAATGGATTCATATTGGAGCAATCCAGTTGGTGATCAAATCATCACTCTATCTAGGTATAGATGCACCAATTGATATCGCGATCGCAATAAAGGATCTTGAATTATCTTGATTCGGTAATGTGAACCATTTCGGAAATCTATGTGCAAAAAAAAGATATATAGCGATCTTCTATCGGAATATTTCATATAATATCAAAGATTTCAGATTCAGTAGAGCCCTGAAACTATATCAGGACTTCAAGAAGCAAGAATTGATGGATAAATGGAACAAACCCTATTCCATCACGTATTAGGTGTTATATGCTCTTTCAAACCCCCACCATACAGAGTAATATTTGGGGAATAAGTTTATCGAGATACTAGATATTTTCAAGAAAGTAGCTAAAGCAAGCAGCCCAGATCGGGTGAAAATTCCACTTCTAAGAGAGACAAATATCTAGATCAGCAACAAACCGATACTTCAATACGATGATTTTCAAAGATTTGGAGCCTCAAGATTATCATTCCAAGGAGATAAATTTATCTCTCAACCATACGAAATGAGTTTTTCTCACTCGTATGAAAATGAGATCTATCAGATATATTCAACCGTAGGCGATCAAAGTTATAGTCAAGATTGGATGTCCACAAGGATGGCGAGAAATTACCATAAGATTTGACACGAAAAGTGAAGAAATATACTTCCCTTGCACAGTGTTATGTGATCTAAAGAATTCGGGGTCCAATGTTTATGAAGGAACCCTTGATTTCGGAGGCTTCCAAATGATCATTACAGGAAAGGCCGACCGAGAAATGGAAGTCCTAATCCTAGGACACAAATTCTTGATATGTGCAAACCATGTGGAATATCAATGAAGGAATGGAGGTGACAATTAGCGGAAGAAAATCTGGCGATTGAATTACAAGTCCATTCTCAATATATATCTCAATTGAGATGTTACACGAAAAGTCTGGCGTAGTATTTTGCTACCTATGTTGATTCAGTGCGAGAATGCACTGCAAAAAGAAGGGAGTTTTTTCGACAGAAATGGAGAAAATCTATCCCAGATCGCGGGAAGAGATTTCTCAAAGATTGCTCTTATCCAAATGAGTAAGACAGACGGAAATCTTGATAGGTGGAGCAGGTCAAAAACCTTGGTACAATGTCCAGACTCCACCAATCTATTTTCATGATACTGGAGTAGATCTTCTTTTGGGAAACAATTTCCTTCAGATGTTCAAGAAATTCATGCAGGACAATGAAATGAGACAATTGGTGTTCACAAAATCATTGTTCAAAGATAGCAAGGAGCATTTAATAGACAAATGTCAATCAGATTTCGCAGTAAGCGTGGTGATGAAGGAAAACTACGACATTGACGACCTCCGGGAACCCGTCGTTAGAGGTCCCAAGAGCGTCGAGATACATTTATAATCTCCTCCAACTTGAACACATAGTTCCGTATATGGCAAGTTAAGGGTCGAACCCAAGAGAGCTGGTTGTGTTGTTACTCGAGTTGTCACGGTTTGAGTAGGAGGGTGCCCGAGGGCGAGGTGTCGATCGGTGACGGTCTCGATGAGATGTCTTGAGAGATAGATCTTGAGCAAGTAAAACTAAAATGTAAACACAAGGTAAAGATTAAATGACAAGTAGTTGGACGAGGTTACGCACGTTGAGATCTTGGTCGAGCGTCGGTCATAGGTTCAAGGGTTTCCGCCCAGTGTATGTCGTTGGTTAAAGGTACCAGGGTAGGCGCCCTTTTAGTTTATCACGTACACGGTCCCCACCCCATCTTACTCGTAGATTTTAGGATGAAGTATAGAGGCCCCCTGCCTTGCCCCCTTGCCAAGACGGTCCCCAAAATAGGTTATCCCGCCCCAACAACTTGACTCACTAGACAGCCCAACTAGCCACACCGATCGAGGGTGGCTCGCGACCCTTGCCGAGGTCGGCGGCTACAATCACCCACTCGGCCGCACTTCCCGGGACAAAGAGACACTCGATGTCTTACTCCAGCTATTGCTTGTAGCTACCCCTCCCAGGCTATCGGCCGAGTTAGCGCTCGAGGAAAGGAATAACATGGGTATAAAGGCTGAGCTTGAGAACACCCACTCGAGGTTCTAAATGCGTTTAGACCTCACGACTCGTATGACCTCGACTCAGCGTGCTTCACCCCAAGCCCAACCAAACCGACTACTCACTCATAATCGACATAAACATGAAAGAAATAAACAAGAACATAAGCGAAACCATACTTGAATAGAAAATAAAGCGAAATTAAAGCGGTCTACATGACGATTCTTTCGGCGAGAGATGATAACATCATAAAATAAATGTTTGCCGTAGGACTTATTTCTTCCTCACCAATCACTCATGAAAGCAAAGAAAATAAAAGAGATAGGTCGCAGAGAGAATTTGGATGATGCTCTCCTCCCACGAATGTGTCTCGTGAATATTTTGTTGTAATTGTTTTTGTTGGGAGCTAAGTTCTCCTCTTTGTCTTGGTCGACTCACGCGTCCGGAGGCGGTGGTGGGTCGTGAGCTGCTCGGGCTCTGGGCGCCGATGGAGACTCATTTGGCTTCAGTTTGGATAGGCTTATCTCATCTGCAGCACTGCAGATTGACCTTTCCCTTTTCGACAAAAATCAAACTGGCGGCAGATAAGGACCTTGCCCAGAATCTTTCCATTTGCGTGCAAGTCTGCCAGAGTTCTTGTCTGTGTCTCCAGTTTGTATTTGACTTTACCCTCATCCCTCGTCACTCTTCGTCCTTTTCCTCTTCTTTGTCTCGATTATCTTCTTGGGTTCACGTCAGCTCGTTGATCAGGCTCAGCTCCAATGCTGTAATAACCCGAAAAATTTAAAACTTTTATTAGTGAGGTTTGAATCACTTAGTTGTGGTTCTTAGACCTTAATTATGTTTAAGGAAACCAATGAAGCAATTAGAATCGATTCGGAGATCGAATACTAAAGAAATCAGCGATAACTAGTCCTCTTAGGATTAGGGTTTTCGAGTAGCTTTGAACATAGAATGAAAGATCGAGAATGAATCTCCACGAGCAGTTTCATTTTAGAATCCTCGCGAAAACATGTGAGAATGCAAAGGATGAGAAATTTGGGCATACTTGCGGTCGATCTTAAAACACTATTCTGAGCGGAACAACTTCCGGTCCGTGCTAATCATAATAAATAGTGATAAAAAAAAAATCATGAAGGAATAATTTATTATGAATTTAGAAATGATAAGAATCAATTTAGAGAATTCTGAAGAACTTAGCGAGCAGGGTAAAATATCTGGAAAACCCTAATTTGATCCGAACGACCCGAAACTCGAACCGAGGGTATAAATCAATAAAATATGCTTTATAAGACTCAAATTATTTATGAGAGCTCAAAAATTCAAGAGAATTTTGAATGGGCATATTTTAATCGCCGACAGCTTTTTCGCGATAACTCGGAATTGACTTATCGGACGACGTCCGAACTTCGTGAAATTTTATGAACATTAAAATAAGTCTTTTAAAGGCTATTTAATAAGATAGAACCTTAAGGTTCAGAAATCGATCGAAAGTGCGTTAAAACTTAAAGAGTCGGTATTAACATACCAAAACGGGTAATTTGACCAATCCACCTCCCAACTACCACCAAGACCACCCCAAAATGGGAAATGACAGCCATTAGGTCTGCAATAACAAGGGAAAAACGTCCAAGAGCAGCCCATTTCACCCTTTCACATTTTACTCTCGTTTCAAATTTCTCTACACTTTTCAAGCCCCAACTCTAAATCCTCCTTTCCAACCTCTCCCACACTCAAATAATCCTTCTAAGACCATAGGAAGGTATTATTCATCATCCTCTTCCATCCTAATGGAGTGGAATATTTATTTTGAATTTTTGGGTTTAAAAACCCTAGTTTGCTCCCCATTTATTTTCGTGACTTTAGAGCCTCCAAATGCTCTTGAGTCATGAATGAAAAATGCTTAGAATGATGTTCTAAGGCTACTGTAAAAATTTCATAATTTTTGGAGCATGTTTATTTTTTTTCGATTTATGCTTTAATTATTTTTAAATATGTTAAAGCATGATTTTGTGAATGTTATTTGATATTGTTACTTGCTAATGTGTTATAAGCATGTATAATAAATATCATAATTTTCTGTAATTTTGGATTTTTTTTTTTTAAAAGGGCGAGAGTTATTGGCTTATTTTAAGCTTTGATTTTAATTTTTTGTGGAAAATAGTTGAGATATGGTGTTTAATATATGATGTGAACATCATATATAAATCTTAGGATTTTGAAACACATCTCCTATTTATTATTAAAATGGCGAATACTATATATATATATATATATATATATATATATATATTTGTTGTTTGATTTTGGTTGAGGAAAATAGTTGAGATATGGTGTTTAGGGTATGATATGAACATCATACATTAACCTTAATTTATTCAAACACCTCTCTATTTTTTTTTTAGAACCGTGGCTTATATATATATATGTAGTCATTTATTTGATTTTTATTGTTGAAAATAATAGGATGTGTAATATTATGAATATTGGTAAATATTTGGTGTTAATATTACATGCTATTACATATACAACCATATTGTGAAAGATTGGAAATTTTGAATATGTATATATATATACATGTGAATACCGAAAATAAATAAGGATGAAAAGCATGGGTTTAAATTTTTAATGCATGATATGAAGTGATATTTCATGTTTAGTATATAGTATAAGCATGAAATAATTTTTGTGGAATTTATTGAACACCAAAGCTTGTTGATTTGAAATTGCCGAAAATTATAAAAATTTTAACCTATGGTTTAAAATTTTATATGATGATATTAATTGATAATTAAATTCTATAGTATGATAGGAGTACAACATGATTTTATTGGAAATTATTGGATCGTATGCTAATTGTTGCTAATTATCGAAAGCGTAACAAAATGGCTAAGTATGAGTTCGTTTCTAATGTTAAATGATGCTATGATAGTTAATTATAAACTTAGAATGAGTGGTTGTGATTAGGGTGGATGAATGAAACACTTATGCACACTTACACAATGATTGTGTATTGCATTAGAAATTAGAGTTTTCTAATGCTTAGCATAGTTATGTTGTGTATGGTTTTGTTAATGTTGAATGTTTATGTTTATGTTGAGCCGAGCGAACCAAAACCCGAGCATAAACAACATAATACTATATGAGCGAGAATCGAAAATCGACCAATTTCGATAACTTAAGGCGGAATAAACAAGAATCGAAGTTAGACACGAATTAGGGTTTTATTAATGAAAGGATACCCAAACGTGAGTTCCTACGTTAGAAAAACCAAGAGTCGAGCTACAACGTTAATATTGATAACGACAACTCAATACGATATTAGTCGGTACACAACTCGATAATGAATAACGATTATCTGACATATGTAACCTCCGTGAGTTAAGTTAAATAGACAATGTCGTAATGTGTAACAACGATTGAACACATGATGTCGATCCTTATGTCTCAAAAGCCGAGTTGATATTCCCGAAGTACTCCGTTTATTCTTAAGTACTAATTACTTACATGATGGCATATGTCCGCTCGATTTGTAAGTCGATATTCCTCTTTTAATTATCGTGCTAATCGACAAGTCGTCGACATAACCTACTAGGGCGTAACTATAATTGTTAAGTCTAGTTAGTGGCTTGAGAATATCTAATCTACCAATCATAATTTGATTCTCGATAACCTATAACGTAATAACGGTAATAAAACTAAGGTTAAGAGTCACGGATAGACTCGGATTATGTAATTCATAATTGAAGTTCACCTATGGACGATGAGGTAATATAGCACGAGAATTGAGAATGTAAGATAATAGAAATTATCTTAAAACAATCACATAAAATCATAAAGAAACCTAATTGGGAACTTTAAAGTCGTAATTTATAAACGACCATCGATCGATAGAAAGAACCTAAGAACGGCTATTTTCTTATGAAGGGTTCGATCGGGCGTGATTCTTTGAGGAAGGATACTCACACCTTTCATTTAGAACCACTAAGCTTTGGATTAGCGGTGGGCTTTCTTGAAGCGAAAATGTTATGCATATCTCAAGCATGTTTTACAAAGCATTATGAAATATTATCACATGAAATGTTATTGACGCCAAATGTTTATGTTTTGTTGTTATCTATCCGAGATTGATGTATCAATGTGGTATGTGAATGAGTTGGTCCTAGCGTAAAAAGTGGTAACGATCGGATCCGACTTAGTTAAGGACTAACTCGGATTGTGTACGCGATGTGTTTGTGTGTTAAGGTTAGCTACCTCGATCCGGTCACGGCGACTATGTGTAGGTGGCCACCTCCATAGTCTTGTGAATGGAATGAATGAATGAATGATCGAGATATGGAAACAACGTGAATGAAATAGTCGGACACGGCGCTTTTGGAAAACGATAAAATATTTGATAGGCATGAGTCTTTAACTAAAATCCTCATGCGCTATTGTGGGCGATTAATAACTTTTGACAAAGAAAATGTTTTCGACAGCGAGTCCACCGAGTACTTTTGTACTTAGCCTGCATCTCGTTTTTGATGTGCGGGTTGAGCAAGGATCGATGATGGGTGCGGTGGTGCGAGTAGCGACTATTTTGATGCTTAATTAGAAAGGTTTCTAGAACCTTGGGCATGCATCGTCATATGCATGTCCACATGCTTATTCTTGCCTAACTACGATATTATTAACGTTTTGATTATAGCTGCTTATTTCGTATTGAATTGGAGTCGTGCCTCGTACTTTAAATTCCTTACGATTGGGTTATGTTAAACCTTGAACCCTTTTGACAAGTCCTTCAGGACTTGAGTTGAGTATGGATTGTTTATCCTTTAAACCTATCGTTATTAAGTAGTTGATTGGTTGATTGCCTTGATTAGTTATGTTTATTTCATTGCTTTATCATACCGGTGACGATCCATATGATCCGTGCTTCGTTGGAAAGTCGGGTTAGTCACAAAGTGGTATCGAGCACTTGTTCGCTCTGAACCACAGAAACCACTTTCCTTGAATCACGAGTTGAAAGATGAGTCTAGAAATTGTTTAGGTTTGGTACACTCTTGCTTGCGCACTCCATCGTCGTCCCGCTCAACGAGGAAGAAGGTAGCTGTTTCAACTAAAGGTTGTTTTGAAATGATTGAAGTATATGAAATGTGAATTGGAATTTCAATCGCTTTGTTGGGAAATTGAAAATATTTGGAAAATGGAAATTTTGAAATTGAAAAGTTGTTTCAATTGACTAGTCATTAGCTTGAATGAAAGTTCTGACTTTAAGAACTTGGTAAATGAGAATGCTTGATTATCGCACAAGGTGTCGCGATTTGTGTTCTTGTTGTGTCGCGAGCATGATAGAAGCATGATATAAATGAGTATGTTTCCCATGAGAACATAGACTCTTAAGGCGCATGATCCTCTCGCGAACTTAGTATGAGAACATAGTACCCCAATTGAGCGAAATACTAAGAAAGAGCGAGAACATAGAAATCTTAAGAATCACAATCCGAGCGGATTCGATGATGAGAACGCGATGAATCTAAAATAACG